>PVJI01001440.1:0-181840 GCA_004026765.1 Micronycteris hirsuta
GGTGTTCTCATTTTTGTCTTTTTGTCTTTTGTCTTTTTCTCATTTTCTGGAAGAGTTTGTGTAAGTTTGGCATTACGTTTTCTTTAAATATTTTATAAAATTTGCTTGAAGCCATCAAAGACATTTTATACATGAAAAGTTTATTTTTGATTAAAAATGCATTATTTCAATAGCTATAGGATCATTCAGATTTTTAAATTTCTTCTTAGTTTTGGTAAGTAGTGTTATTCTAGGAATTTATCTATTCCATCTAAATTATCAAATTTATTGAAAATAAATCTGCTCATTATTTTGCTAACATTTGTAACATATGTAATGATGTTCTTTTTTTCAATACTGATATTAGTTATTTGTACCTTCCTCGTTTATTGTCTTGATCTGGCTCAGCAAAGATTGATCAATTTTCCACAGTCATTTCAAAGAACCCAATTTGATATATATAATGTATAGGAAAGTTGTTGTGAGGATAGATCCTAAGAGTTCTTATCACAAGGAGAAATTTTTTCTTTCTTTTTTATTGTATCTATATAAGATAAAGAATGTTAACTAAATCCATTGTGGCAATTGCTTCAGAATATTCTAAACATTTTACATGATGTAAATCAAACCATCATGCTGTACACCTTATACAGTAGTATATGTCAATTATTTCTCAATAAAACTGGAAAAAAATAAATTTTGACCTTTCTAATACTGTCTATTATAATTTTTCTGTTTTATTAGTTTTTGTTCTTCCCTTTTTTTACTTTCTCCTTCTAGGAATCCTAAAATAATATATTAAGCCTGCTCATTGTATTCTTTTATATTTTTATTTTCCATCATTTTGTTTGTTTCATTCTGGGAAATTTCTTCTGATTTATCTTTCACTTCACTAATTCTCCCTCTACCTGTGTTAAATTTGTTATTAAACCCACATGCTGAGTTTTTCACTTTGGTTACTAGGTTTTTAAATATTGGTAATTCGAGAATTCTATTTGATTCTTTTCTCAAATTTATAATGATTGTATTACAGTGGACTGCTGAAATGTTTTAAGTTTTTATCTCTGAGCATGGTAAGCATTGTTTTATAGTCTTTTTTAAAAAAATATTTTATTTATTTATTTTTAGAGAGAGGAGGAGTGAGGGAGAAAGAGAGGAAGAGAAACAGCAATGTTTGGTTGCCTCTCACATGGCCCTCACTGGGGACCTGGCCCGCAACCCAGGTATGTGCCCCAATTGGGAATTGAACCGGGAACCTTTGGTTCCCAGCCCGCTCTCAATCCACTGAGCTACACCAGCCAGGGCTGTTTTATAGTCTTTATGTAAATATCATATCCTTTATTCATCTTTCCAAGTTTCTAGTTGTAGGAATGGCTATGAGAGACAGTCTCTCTCTTTCATGCTGCTGTATTCTTTATCATATTTCTTTTATGACATCTATTATTTCTTATCTCATTATTTAGATATTTTTTCTCCCCTACCAGACTAATGGTTCAAGGTTCATCAAAGGTAAATTCTCTGTCTTGTTCATCATTGTGTCTGTCATAGTACCTGGGAGACGTCTACCTAAGATATGAAGGTATTATAAATAAATGAATGAGTTCAGTGTTACCCATCTACCTGCTTACCTACCTACCTACCTACCTATGCTTCACTTACTTTTGCGTGTTGGCTTCTTCTGTAACCTCAACTAAGTTTCCCCACAGCTGAATGGGTTCAAACCACACTGGCCCCTTGCTGTTTCCTAAATCAGGAAACACCTCCAGCCTCAGAGTCTTTGCATTTGCTCTTCCTTTGTCTGAATGCTCCTGCCCCAGGTATCTGCCTCTCCTGTTTCCTCATCTCATTCATACCTCTTAGTCAAATGTCACTTGTGCAGAGAGATCTCCTCTGACCACCTTATCAGTAACTGCATTTTCTCTGCCCTCTGACGTTCTCCATCACCTCACCCTACTTGATTTTGCTTCATGGCACTTGTCACTAAGTGACAGTAGATTGTAAATGTACCTGTTTGTTAGTTGTCTGTTCCCGGCAGTAGTTTATAAGCTCTGTCAGGACAGGAACTATGTGTTTTATGCACCACACTTATCTGCAGGGTCTTGAAGAATGTCTTGCACACGGTAAGCACTTAGGAAATATTTATTGAGTTAAATGCTGTGATAACTGCTTTATATAAAATTTTTAAAAATGTTGTTTTCCTTCAGCAGTTCTGAAAGTTGAAGATTTATTATTGTTTCTAATTTACCGATGAGTGGACTGAGGTTCAAGGAGGTTAATAATGAACATATCCAAGGACACACAGCTAGTGCGTGATAGTCCTGGGATTTAAACTAAAGCCTTTGCCTTCTAAAGAGAGCCAGGGCAGCCCCCCATATATGAGAAACATCTAGTGAAGGGTGTACATAAAATTAAGTGAGGCAGGTTGGGGTTCCACGGCTGTTGGGAAGAATAAAGAGAACACTGTAGATGTAGGCATCTACCCCAGGTGCAGGTATAGGCATTGCACCAGGCAGTTTGGTGCAGGGCAGCAGCCCTCTCTGCACCCTTTGAGTGGTCATCCTGATGTGAGGATCCCCCACGCCTGCCCTGCCTCACTCAGTCTCTAATCTGGTGGTTTCATTAACCTAACTGATCCAAACAGCAGCGTCAACAGAATGGCGACCAGACATGTACGGCAATGTACCTGAAAAAAGAAAAGGCAGCTCAGATGATGCAAGAGCATTCAGGTGTCAAGCACCCTGTGCTTGCTCACCTGCCCATTCATGTTATTCACTTTTTAAGCATTTGTGATAACAACACCAGTTGGACTTCTTCCCTTGGGGCCTCTCTGGATAGATTAATGCAGACATCTGCCGCTTTAGGCTTTCTGATCGGTTCCTACTGATTTGGGGCAAAACCAAAAACCTCTGAACCAAGTTCAATGTAGAAAAGCTTCCAAGAGCCCCAGGGGAAAATGGAGAAGAACAATCAATAAACCACTGGCAGCCTCACCTGCTAAAATCCCTTCCTGTCGCCTGAAGGTTTAGAAGGTTTAGAAGGAGAGGTGGTCCCCATTCACCTGCCCCCTTTGCAACTCACTGGTATCTTCCTCAGGAGCAAGCAGGAAAAAAACACAGACCCCTGGAATAGAATGCACCACACAGAGCCAGCTCAGAATGTAATTATCCCCATGATTGTTTGGAGATGGAGTGTGTTCCATTCGGGGAAGGGTGAAGTGGATGGACAAGAACCTGGCTTCGTAGTCAAGCAGAACTTGATTGGAATTCGGGTCATAGTTGGGTGACCCAGCGGCACTTATTTAATCTGAGTCTCAGATTTCTCATGTGTAAAATGGAAATTATAATGCTAGGGTTGCTATGTGGAATAAACGGAACCACGCACATGCAGTGTCTGAAACTAAGCCTGACTCATAATAGGGTGTCATAAGTGGTGCCTCTTATGGGAATGGAAACTTGAGGGGCTGGACCTTTATTTGATTGGCCAGAAACCAGCCATCCTGTCATCTTGCTGATACCCCTCCTTCTCTGTGGACCATGACTTCTTTTCTCTATCTCATGGAACAGCAACCCTCAAAAGTTACCTTTCCTAAGAATCATCTGGAATGCTAATTAAAAATACACCTTCCCAGTATCCATTCCTCAGAGTTTCTATTTCAGGAGGTAGGGGTGGAGACCAGGAATCCAAGTTTTTACCAGGAATATCCCCCCAACCCTCACCCCTACCCATGTAATGCTGACTTAGAGAAACACTGCTAGGATTTATCATCTAGGATTTACGGAATGCAGACAAAGCCTGGCTGATGTAAATGCAAAGTATTCTTCTAAAGCCCAAAATAGAAATGAATACACCCTCAACCCCTTTGGGTGCACAATTTGCATAGTTATAGCACCTTTTCATCAGGTGCAAATGAGACCCAAATGAATCCTTATTTTGACCCATAAAGAATGTCTCCTGGTGGTGAGGTTGGGGAGAGAGAGAAGGGCCTTAGATGCCATAGGAAAATTACCACCGGCTCACACGACACACGGATTCCAGCTTTGTTCTGTAGTTCACTAGCTGTGCAACTTTGGGATATCATTTTAGCATCTCTAGATCTGTTTTCTCTTCTGTAAGGTGAAAATGGTAATTCCTGCCCTGCAATGTCTCAGGGATACTGTGGGTTTAAGTGAGATGAACTGGCTTTGCAAAGGGCAAACTGCTTGGTAAGTATGGAAGACAAAGTGCTTGAGTATTGACAGACCTGGAAAGTGGAGGCCAGTTATCTCCTGCATCAGCTGGAGTCTAACCAAGAAAGTAGAAAGAAACCCATTTGTTTTCAACAGAGAGAACTGAAAGCAGAAAATGGGTCACACTAGTGTTGGAAGAGTTGCAAAGCCAAAGAAGGAAAACGAGGTAATTAACTGGTGAGCAAGAACAGAAAGTCACTACTATGTATAGACCGAAGAGAGAAAAGGAGGAGGTATGCTACCGGAGTCCCCAATGGGTTTGTCTGGAAAAACCTGGAGCCATGGAAGAAATGTCATGGCTGCAGTGGAAAGAAATACCTGTCTTCTCACTTCCCTCCAGACTCCTGCTGGCACCCCCACTGGCTGAATCCAGGCTGGCAGGAGAGTCTGAGAAACCCTTGCATCCTGGGGCATCAGACCTGAAGGAAGAGAGGAGAAAGGATGGGGGGCTGACAGGGGCCAAGAGTAGGGAATGGATCTCAGGGTAAACAGACCAGAACAAGCACATCTTGTGATCTTCTGCCTGGACACAGGCCTACCCACAGATCCTTGGTAGCTGAATTTGTCTTGCAGCTGAGAAAGTTACCCTACTCCATCCTATACCTTAACAGTCCTTAATGATTCAATTCAAAATTCAAAAATGGCTCAAAGGCTAAGATTCTAAGTCAGATCACTGCCTCCACCATGACCAAGATTCGTGAGAAAAGAGATGGCATAGATTCAAGTTTTTATCTGAACCTTTGGTCAATACTGTTTTTTCTTGTCCACAGGGACAGGAAAGTAAGTATGCACAGGGAATTTGGCCAACCTCTGCCTGAACCTTACCTAGTTTAACAACAGTCAAATAATTAATCAGATATCTTGAGTTTTATAGTTAATCATATCTACCATGCATGTATTGACTTTTTCAAGCCATTAGAAGCCCATTATCTATAGTTATTGGAAAATGGTCTCTAAACATAAATCAATGCTTCCTTGATAAAGATGCCTTAGGATTGTGCAGGGTCCAAATAAGAACTTAAGGAGCCAGAGGTGCCTGCTCATTAACAGACAGTTCTGATTAAAGGGGTGCTATTGACCACAGAGGCTGCTGCACACAGTTAGAAAACTGTGTCTACTTATTAAGCAACATGGCCCTCCAGGGAGAAAACAAAAGAAATGAGAAATAGAAGGAAGAAGCATTGAGCCTTCCTCTGCGTTGGCTTTCTCATTATACCTGAACAGACTGAGTTCTATAGAGGGGAAATGCCACCCCGGGCCCCATCCTGCTTTTCCAGGTCTCTTTATCTGCTAAGTGATGAGTAACCAGGACCACATGTGGCCCATCTAGGTTTGTAATCCAGCTTGAATTATAATGTCAGGATGAAGGATCAGATAACACGTGACTCCAAGACCACACGCACTGGCATCACATGTTAAACTACCACAAAAGCCCCCTCCTCGGCCCTTTCCTACACTCAGGCTCAGACTGAGGATGGAGCTGGGGATTCTGTCTTTTTCACAAACTTCCCAGGTGATCCTTACACACGTCAGTAAGAACTCATGGAAATTCGTTGAATGAAAAATGAATGAAAGAATGGATGAAACAACAAGTGTGGACGCTTTCACAATTTGTCCATTTTTCTGCTGAGGTATGTCAAGCCTGTTTTCAATTGTTCGTTTTATCACAGTGACACGATAAATATCTTGTACTGCCACCTCGTGAACCTGTGCCCACAAGTCTCCGGGACTTGTATCTAGACGTAGATTTGCTGGGTCACCAGCGTGAGTATCTTCCTCTTTACCAGAAATAACAAATCACTCTTCTAAGTGTTTATAACAATGCACAGACCTGAATCAGCAGTGGGTTGAAATTCCTTCCTCGTTTCCTTCTAGCTAACGTATTATCAGAATTTTTAGTTTTACCAATTTGAAGGATATGGGGTGGCTTCTCATGTGTTGGTAGCTTGTGTTTCTCTGATGATCAGTGAGGTTGTGCATCCATTTTTCATGTGTTGAAAGATGCTCATTCTTTGTGGTACCTAGACATAAATTTAACCTAGGAGGTAAAAGACCTGTATTCAGAAAACTATAGGACATTGAAGAAAGAAATTGAAGAAGATACAAATAAGTGGAAGCATATATCATGTTCATGGATTGGAAGAATTAACATCATTAAAATGTCCATACTACCCAAAGCAGTCTACAGATTCAACACAATTCATATTAAAATACCAATGACATATTTTAAAAATCTAGAACAAATGTTCCAAAAATTTATATGGAGCCAGAAAAGACCCCAAAGAGCCTCAGCAATCTTGAGAAAGAAGAACAAAATTGAAGGTATCACATTATCTACGTTGTATTTTTCGGGCTATAAGACACACCAGCCCATAAGATGCACCTAGAGGTTTTAGAGGAGGAAAATAGGAAAAAAATTTTGAAGCAAAAAATGGGGTAAAATATTTAATAACATAAATAACATCATATTTCACCAATATAAATGTAAACAGCCAGGTAAGCGGCATTCAGACTATAAGACATTTGGTTTTGCAACACGTACTGTAAGCATTTCGAAAGAGCTTGTATTTTGAAGTTCTTGTGTGAGTTTATAGTACATGTTTGTTACTCCTATTATTTAAATCTTCTACATTTATATAATTTTCTTTTGCCTCCTTGTTCTCCTTTGGAATAACGTATGTTAAAATTTCCCCTTCTGGTTATGAAGTTCTCTATTTCTCCTTAAAGTTGAACCATTTTTGCTTAATGTATTAAAGATGGTATTATTGCACTGAAATTTGCAATTGCTTTTATCTTCCTGGTGAATTGACCCTTTTATCATTATGACATGTCGGGTTTATAGGATTTCTTACTCAATACTATGAGCGATATTTGTATAGCTAGCTAGACAGTCTCATTTTGATAAGCGTTTGCGTGATATCTCTTTCCATCTTTTTACTTTAAAATTTTCTTTATTCTTTTAATAATGACGTGTCTAGTAAATGAAAAAAAATGATGTTCATTTTTAAATTGATTTTCTTCTATATTTTTTAGCAGTGAATTTAAGTTTTGAGAACATACAGTTTTTTCGACCTGGGACTCCCCTTAATAAAGTAATTTTTAGTTGAATGAAAAAGGCAGTAAGTTGTATAAACATTTATATTTTCTTTCTGAATTTCACCGGGGCAAAAACAGCCACTCCCCCCAGAAGACCCATGGGCATTTTGCACAAGGAAGGTGCAGTGGGGAGATCCTTAGAAAGGTTCCTCTCTGCCCTGGACGTTTCGGCCACATCCGAAAGTCAGGGCCGTCCACCCAGCCCGACCTTCTTCCACCACAGCTTCTGTGGGTTGCTCTTCCTAGCTCTTTTCGGTTGCTGCCATCTGGTTTTCTTCCTTGGGGCCTTCCTGTTGCCTGAAAAGAGGGACTTTGTGACCCGGGAGTCTTTGTCCACTGTCCAGTCTTGGGGTCCCCTAGGAGTCCTCAGTCGTTGCCACTGGAAGCCACTCTAACAAATGCAGGGAAGGCACAAGGACATGGAGAGTCTTTAGCTGAGGACAGTCATCAAAAGCAAACAAAGGAAGCAGGCCTGGGATAGGGTTAGGTCTCTCCTGGCCCCTGGTTGGCTTCACTAACGCACCCATCATATTTCTTCTGAAATTAACTTGTCTCCTTCGCCACTCCTTCCCCTTCTCTCTGTGAATTCCCAGAGGCAGTGTTCATGCATTTCTCTCTTTCTTCTCTTGTATGGGGAGGCCTGTCCTTGTTCTCACACCTGCCACTAACGTAAGAGTCATCGGCCCTCACAGGAAATACCAGGTGGATGTGTCGTTACCTCTTATCACACAGGGAGGTCACTGGGATTGGTTTCTGATGGAGCCTGCTGGCTTGGTTCTCTCTTCTCCCTCTTACAGCAACCGTCGGGGGAGTACAGTCTCCAATTACAGTCCGCCTGTCTGCTGCATTTGTCCACGCTTGCCAACCCTCATTCTATTGCTTGTTTTACCCCTGGACCAGTCAAGGCCCTAGAAGAGTGATAGGGCAAGCAGAAGGGACAAGGGCTTTGGGGCCGAGAGGTGGGCACCTCCAGAGAGGGGCAGCAAGACAGAAAGGTGGGGGAACAGGTCTCTGTGGAACAATCTCGAGGGGATTGTTTCATTGCTGACAAGCATCTGTCTGATGCCACCACTGGGGCCCCTACCCTGAGACACGGTGGTTAACTGAGCTAAGGTTCTGCATAGTTGACTGAATAACTTAATCCTTCAGCAAACATTTGCTGAGCTCCATGGGTGTCATGTACCATGCTGGGGAGCATGGGGGTGGGGGGGTGAAAGTAATACAGGTCTTCATTCCCCCTGTCACTGGGTAGAGAGCAGGACTTTTAGGGACTAGGAGGGACAAACAAACTTTGATCTCTGCAGAGAGAAACATCTGGAACAGGAAATGCTGTGGGAAAGGGGTCAGAGCTGAGTACTTTAATGAGAGCAGAGGGGGCTGGACGGTCCACAGGTAGCAGATACTCAGAGGAAGCATAGAGCCTGGGATTGGAGTCTGACCAAAGACTTTGCCTCTACTTGAAGTTTTATCTAGAGCTGAGAAATGGAGTGGGTACAGCACCAAACACAGTGCCTGGTACATAATAGAAACTCAATAAAATGGCATTTTTCTTTTCTCTTTATTGTTTCTCTTTACCTTTCTCCCTTCTCTTTTTATTTCTTCCCCTTCCTCCATTCTTTCCTGTATCGAATTGAATTCTGCTTCTGTGTCCTTCTCAGCACGAGCGAGAGCAGCGGTTGGCAGACTTCCTGCAGAGGCCCGGCAGCCAGTGTGTCAGGCGCCGCGGGCCTGGCGGGTCCGCCACGTCCGCGCAGCTCTGCCGCTGCGGCGTGAGGGCAGCCGTAGGGAATCAGCGAGTGGACGATTCCAATGCAACTCGTTATGGGCGCTGACATTTGAATTTCATATATTTTTGCATGTTACTACATATTATCTTTCTTTTGATTTTTTTCAATGACTTAAAACACAGAGAATATTCTCAGCTTGCAAGCTGTACAAAAAACTGTGGAATGGATTTGGCTCAGAGGCTGTGGGTTGATTTAGAGAAATAGTTCTTAAATTTGGGGGTTTACAACCAACCCTTCTGAGGACCCAAGGAAAGCTTCTCATTCATTCATTCATCCTACAAGGTGTGTCTGAGGTCTCCCACACCCCAGCCCTGGAGCTGCAGCCATGAGTGCCAGGAGGCCCGGCCTTCAAGGAACTTGCATTCTAAACTCTAAATAAGCAAGCAAGGCAAGACCTCCTAGGTGATATGGAATTATCACCTAGGATGCTAACAGGAATTGTGGGGGTAGACGGGAGTGATGCTGATTTAGCTAGGAAGGTCGGTTGGAGCAGGCTTCTCCGAGAGTGAGACCTTGGAGTTGAACCTGAGCTATGATGAGAAAGGGGCATCTGTGAGAAGAGATGGAGCAGCAAAGCCCAGGCAGACAGGGAGCCAGTGGGGCCTGAGTGCTGTGATCCAGGCTGGGCTGAAGGAGAGGGTGACCGAGGATAGCCAGGGGCCTCTACATCATGATAAGGGTTTGCTGATGCCCCAAGCAAAGCAATGGAATAAACAGGAAGTGAGCAGAGGGTTTTAGGGTGAGACATGACGAGGTCTGATTCTCATCATTTTAGCTGAGCATGGAAGCCCATTTCTAGGAAAAGGTTCTTAGATACACATTCCCAATCATTTTGCTAGTTGAGTGTTCAAAGGTCTCCCTGAAAGTCTAAGGAAGTCCAAACTTCAAGTCAAAAATCCCGGCTTTAGAGAAAGGAAAAGATGGAGTCCACTCTCTGAAAGGATATGATCTTTTGTCCCCTGGAAAGGTCCTTCTACCTGGTCTCCCTAATGGCCCACTGAGGTGGGGCTTGCTAGGGAACGGTGGGAGGGGTCTGCTCCTACTTGCATACAGACCCTGCCCAGGGTGGCTACCATCAGACTGCAGCTACTACTTTGCAGTTCTTATCTGATGGCAGCTGCACAGGCCAGGGTCTGTACGGAAATGCTGGGAGCAGGGTGGAGGTAGGGTGAGGAGAAAAAGTCAACCCTCTCCCTCCCAGGTCCTGGCTGTCATCCCCCACCCCCAACCGGCAGCACCCCCTGCCAATTAGTGCAGCGCCAAACCTCTAGGCTGTGCCCTCTGGGCCCTCCTTGTCTTGCACAGAGAACTAGGCCCTGAGTCAGGCTCTCTGCTCCAACCCAGGGGCCACCTGGGTTCCTAGGGAACTTTGGAGGCTGGGAAACCTTCAAAAAGCAGTTAATCACTAACTAGCTGGAGATAAGGAAGACAGACTGAAACAATGGAGAAAATGCCCAACCCAGAGCTTAGAGCGTCCTTGCCTGCACTTGCCAGGACCCCGCCCGCCCTGAGGAGCTGGGATCAGACTGAGGTTGTTCACTAGGGAGGAGGGACAGCAGTCTTGGCAGGGCTGCAGCCACCTGGGACTGAGGGTCTGACTACAGCCACTGCCCCTTCCCCACGGGCCATTCCTTCAGCTGAGCCTCAGCCTTGAGGGCACATGGGGAAGGTACCCTGGTGGGGTGGAGGGGCTTCCTTTATCTCTAAGGTAAGGGTCTGAAATTTGGATGGGCCCATTTGTTATGCCAGCCGGTGCCGGACAGATGATTAAAGATAAATCAGTCCGGCTCCCTGCTGCCCTCAGCAGCTCATGGAGGGAAGTGGGGGAAAGAAGCAGGCACAAATGAAAGGATTTCCCGCAGTCTACCTGCTAACCTGGTGGAGGAGAAGACAGACAAGGGGAATCTGGGAGAGAAGGGTCAGCCCTTCCTGGGGAGGTTGGGAAGGACACTCATGGTCATTAATGAAGGAATTGCCAATGTCAGCCTCAGGCATTATCCTAGGTGTTTCCTACACATTTTCTCTAATCCCACAACCACCCTGCATGGGAGCTATTAGCCCCACATTACAAGTTAAGAATGTGGTGATTTACTCAAGGATACACAGTTGGTGAATTCTGGAGCTGGGATCTGAACTTGGGGCTCCCTGACCTTAAACTACATCACTTTCTTTCCAACTGCCAATTTCCCGTGGCTGATGTCTGAAATGTTCTCGGTATTTTTCTAACCAGCCAAAGACTTGGATTCTGGGGAAAACAAAAGTTCCAGACTTCTGCTCAAGCTGCTGATAGCCATTCAAGCCTTAGTACAAGTGCTGTGGATGCTTATGTTGCTGGGGGGTGCAAGGGGGTGGGGACTGGATGCTGAGAGCCGAGAAAAGGGGGTCCCCAGCCAGAGCAAAATGAGCCAGCCTTTGGGCACCTGTTTCCCTTTTCCCCAGTTTTCTTAAGCTCCTGCTGACCTCGTGGGCCCAAAGGACTTTTGATTTCTGTCTTCCGAGAACTCCCCTGATAAACATGCCTGCCTTCTTCCCCGATGGTATCAGCAGGATTCCACAGTAACCTCATCATCTTTATTACCCTCTTGGCTCTTCAGGATCTCGGAGATCTTGAAAGCTCTGAGAGAAGACGAACCCAAGGGACAGCCAGCTGGAACCTCAGCCCTGAAAGGCTGCCTGTGGCAGCTGCCTCAGCTCAGCTCTCCCAGCCACACAATAGTGGGGCGGGGTGGGGCTGGGGTATGCCCTGGGCTGTTCCTACCATCATCTTGGCTGGGTGAACACATGCTTTGTGGTCTAAACCAAGGTTAGCCCGATGCCAGAGAAGAATGTGTTGAATCTTCTAGGGTGGGGTTTTAGGACAGGAGGGCTGCCTTACTTACTATAAAGTAGACTCTCTTTCTACCTTCTGATAACAGCCAAAGACATTGGAGTGCCCGATATGTGCCAGACACTGGGCAAAGTGCTTACAGCCTGTGCACAAATTAAACCTCCCAGTCACTCCGTAAAGCATTAACCATTATCACCACTCACCCCGGCCCCACTTCACAGGCAAGTAAACCCAGCTCAGTAACTCAGGGGGCCCTTGTCCCCTCATTTATTTCTCTTGGTGAAATCCTGTCTCACATCTGTAACTTCGGCTGCATGTCCAGCATGGGTAGAAATGAGGATAGGGGGAGGGGTGAGGACTGACTGAGAATCCTGGCCTCTGACTTTAGGGACCTTGTGTTTTGAAGGGGAAGGGGCACAGGTTATTTTGGAGCTTCCTTTTTCCCCTTGTCTTCCTGCAAACCACTTTGAGACCCTTACCGAGATAAAAACCACTCCTATGTTAGCACTAGCCAGTATGCTTTAGCTCTCAGTCTCTGCAGAATGCACTTTCCATACATAATGTCACAGAATCCTTCAAACAACCCGAGGACACAAGGACTCCGAGGACACGAGGACTCGCAGGAACCGTTGTAACTCCCAATTTAGAACCAAGATGACAGAAGCTTAGAGTAGTTAAGCCTCTTGCTGGAGGCCGCTCAGCCACTTCCTCCTCGCGGTGAACCCAGGATTTGAATCCAGGTTTTCTTAACTCCCAAGCCCAAGTACTTACTGTCCTGATAAGCTAATGGTGGGCCGTTGCTCAGCCACAGGGGAAGGATACTGAGCAGGCATTTCCAACCCAGAAGGTTGGCTACCAGATTCAGCTGAACCTCAGGCTCTTGGAAGGAGCACAAAATTCAGCTTTCCAGGCCCCATCTTTCTGCCTGGGGCCCAGGTACCTTATATTTTGGCAACGCCCTCTCAGTTGCTTCTGAGAGACCCATTGACCTGGGGAGAAACTGGTTCAGTGGGAGCTGGACACAATTTTTCCTCAGAGCAGGAGGAGCTTGTTGGCTTCTGAGAATGAAGGGTAATTAACTTGGAGGGAGCTCCCTGCCAGTGACCTTTGCCCTCGGTGAAAGTGTGGAGACCGAGATAAGGGAGATAAATCACTGGCAGTGGGCAGGAGGAAGGGCAGGGTGTTTGCCGTCGGGCTCCAGACTTAGCTGCTATGGCCTCTCTCCCAGAGGCAGTGTGGGGTGAGCCCAGGGGCGGCTGGAGGGAAGGTGGCGAGGAAAGGGTGACAGGCGTGGGAGAAATGAAAGCGTGAATCAGTGATCTTTTGGGCTATCTCAGTTCTCATTCTTAAAGGCCCAAGATAAAGGTGACATGAGCTTTTTCGGTGTTGAGATGTAGCAATGCTCTTGGCCAGACTCTTGGCACTGCCAAGTTCAAGTCTCCTGAACACCCAGTGCTTGGCTACACCCATTGACCATCTGTGTTATCAGCCTCTTAGATCCTTCTTTACAATGACTCACTGATTAAGAGAATTTAAAACGTGGTTACATCACTGCCTTTAATGGAATATTAGCATCACTTGTTTGAAAACCCAACAATGAGATTAACTTCACACTGGATCCTGCAGCCAGGCCCATTCTGTTGAAAGGGGATTGCTGCAGACTGAGGTCTTCCTTAAAGCCTGTGAAGGGCTGGACCTTGGAAAGGGTGCATTTCTCACTCTGTGATTCAATATGTTTGAATTCCAGGTCAACACGTCATCTGATAGCCACTTATAAATACAGCACCAGAATGCGACATCCATGAGGACAGGTGTTTTTTTTTAAATTCTCACCCAAGGATATGTTTATTGATTTTTAGACAGAGGAGGAGAGAGAGAGAGAAGGAGAGGGGGGCGGGGAGAAACCATGTGACTGGGGATTAAACCCGCAACCTAGATATGTGCCCTGACCGAGACTTGAACCTGTAAAATTTTGGTGTACAGCATGATGTCCCAAACCAACTAAACCACCAGGCCAGAGCTCGTTTTTTTTGTCTTTTGTTTTTGTTTTTTAATGTTTTAGTCACTGCTCTATTCCTAGAGCCTGGAGCAGCGCCTGGCACATACTAGGTGCTCATGTATTTAGTGACAGTATGACCTGTGGGGCATGGGGACTGGGTTGTTCCATTTCCTCTCTTTTTTCCAGACTGAGAAGCAAAATGCCAAAAAGTGGAGGGCATCAGACTGCTAAGCAAGTATCTTGGCTCCTTGATTCTGGCCTAGCCACTCACGTGGGACTCAGAACTCTGGGAAACTGACCCAGAGTCCAGTCAGTTTCTGCCCCAGCCTCGGTTTCCCCAAACTGGGCTGCACCCAATGAGATCACAGGTGGGTGAGGACTTCGTGGGCCGTAAAGTCTTGTGCGCAGGGGGAGGGTTGACTTGACTGTAAATGGCAGCGGAGAGGCCCGGCTGTGGCCTTGATGACTCTGTGTGCATAAAACCTGCCTCTGGAACATGTTCTTGGCCCTCCACTGAGGAAGAACCCACTTTCCTTCCTCGACCATTGGGCAGTCATGCCGACCTGGGATTGCAATCAGACCTTATACTGTTGAGCCCGGTTTCCATGTTCTACTGACCTCTGGGAAGGGTGACCCAGGGAGGCTGTGAGTGCTTATTTTTAGCGGAACCATTATTAAACTACCAGTAATATTAATAATAATATACAGCTACTAATCATGTAAGGAGACACCCGCTGGTCTGTGATTGAGCCAGTCCTGCCTGGAGGCAGGAATGGATTCCTGGCCTCGTGAGCCAGGTCACAGCCCTCTGGTTCCATTTCCACCTTGCAAACCTGAAGAGGTTCTGCTTTTCTTGCTGAGAAGTTGTGGTTAGAACCTGCCAAGAGTCACTGCCCTTTGTCACATACCTTGTTTTTCATGGCCTAAGAGTTTCCAGATGATGACAGATAGGACCTGGACCTGTAGATGAAGGCAGCAACGTTTATGTGACACCTACCAGGGCTGTGAGGCTAAGTCCTGTCACCGACGTCTGACACCTGTCAGCCCACATGGGATGATGGGCATACCACGTCATTCTCCTTTCATTAACTCCATGTTTAGGGAGTCCCACAATGCACCGGCCACTGTGCGGGTCCAGCCAGAGGGAGAAACAAGTCACTTAGCCATTGTAGTTCAGTGCAGTAAGTGTCAGAGAGAGGAAGACCCAAGGAGGGGGAGCCAAGACTTGGGAGATGGTGGTAGGGGCGGCTGACTGATCAGGATAGCACCTGTCCCCGACCCAGAGGAAGCCGTGTTTGGGCTGAGATCTGAAGGATGTATAGCCGTTAGCCAGGGGAGAAAGGGGGAGCAAGTGTGTTCTGGGAAGAATAGACCAGCAGAGAGAGGAAGAGGGGGAGATTGGCCTGACTTTTGGGGATCCTGAATGGAGTCAACATACAGAATGGCAGGTGAGAAATAACTGAAGATGAGGCAGAAAAATAAGTAGGTGCCAGATCCCAAGGGGCCTTGTGACTCTGGTTACGGAGGCGGGACTTGATTCCGAAGGGCATGGGAGCCTCTGGAGCGTGCTAACCAAGCAGACGTGCATTATAGAAAGGCCTCCGAGTCTCCTTCTCCTACCCATGGCTCTGAGGACCCATCCCTAAGGGCCCCTCAGGCAGAAGTTCATGTGACATACCTAGGATGGGAGCAGTCTGACTGCCATGTGTGGTTTAGGCTCAGCTCCCACACAGTTTAGAGCAAGATGCTGACAGATGATTTGTCCCAAAATAATGGAGCAGTCATGGGAAGGAGGCCCCTGTCAGGGTCTTCCCTACCTGGTGTGCTGATGGGCTACACACTGAAGTGTTGAACAGGATGCCCACCTCTTGGGCCTTCTGGGAGCCTTTTTGATCTCTTCTCCACCACGCCTTCACCCTTCCTGCTCTCTCTCCTCTGCCCTCAGCATTCTTAGCCATGCCCAGGTATTTTCACCTCGTGCCAGAGAAGATGTGAGGCCAGCATCATGGGACCTGGGCCACAGTAGAAATATTGCAGGGAGCAGCTGGGAGGCCTGGAAATGCGCCTGGTGCTGGAGGTGGACAACCTGGGCTTCTAGTCCCGGCTCAGTCAGCCATCAACCATTGGACGTGGTGCAAAACCACTCCCTGAGCTTCTCTTCTGGAAACTGGGGACAGTCTCCCAGGAATGGTGTGGGTTTTCAATAAGGTTTTACTTGTGGACATGCTTTATAAATGGCAAAGCTCTGAATCAATGTGTATTTGGGGTTATTGTGCATTGCTTTGCTAGAAGTTTGTACTAGGGAGATGGTAGGGAGAGAATGAGGGATCTGTCATGTGGGGACATTTTTGTCAACAGATGCAAATATAGATAAATATACACCTGTCATAAAATTTATACAAAGAATGTGAACTTTTCTCCCAATCCTGTCCCCCAGGAGCAACTACTAATTGTTTGCTGTAAATTCTCCCAGATATACACAAAATATATACATTTAAACAAAATACTATCATATCATAAACCTTGTTCTTTAGCTTGCTTTTTCACTGAATAGGGACATTCTTTTTTTTTTAAAGATGTATTTTTTTTAATTATTATTATTAGAGCGAGGGGAAGGGAGGGAGCCAGAGAGGGAAACAGCAATATATGGTTGTTCCTCACATGGCCCTCACTGGGGACCTGACCTGCAACCCAGGCATGTGCCTGACTGGGAATCAAACTGGGACCCTTTGATTCCCAGCCTGTGCTCAATCCACTGAGCTACACCAGCCAGGGCTGAATATGGACACTCTTAAATATCATAGCACATAGATATAACTCTATCTTCCTAATATCACTTTATGGTATGTAGACCACAGTTTATGTAAGTACTCCTCTATTGATGAACTGTCGTGTGATTTTCAATTTTTCAACAACTATTTCTGTGGCCTTATGTGTACATATATCTAGGGGGGAAATTTTGTGAAACGGGATTTTCAAAGGATATGAGCATTAAGACGTAGATAAGATACCAACGATTTGCTCTCCTTAAAGATTGCACAAATATACCCTCCTCACACAGCTAGGATGCCTGCGTCCTCATACCCAAACCAGCCATGGTGTTATCGGTTCTTTTTGGGCTTTCGTTGTAAAATCTTCCTCTTAACTCCACTGGCCATGTGGCCACTGACCGACTTTATTCCACTGCTTTTCCACATGAGAGGCAGAGCGCTCTGCGACAAAGTAGGCGGGGGCCATCTGAGAAACGGTTCCCCAGTGAAATGGTAGGAGTCAGGCCTGCCATTTCACGGAGTTTAAATGGAGTAGCACATTTCCAAATATGAAATCTAGCAGCAATGTTGTAATCTAGTTTAAGCACAAAGCATTGTGCCTAACAACAAATTACCATTGTTAATTGTTACTAGAGAAAGTTCTGGTGCACAGATTTTTGTTGTGTTTGGAGGGATGGTGGTTTGAGAGGGGAAGGAGGTAGTTTGAGAGGAGAAGATGAAAGGTGTTAGTTTTAAAAAGTGTGACTTTGTTATTGTCAAGCTGTGGCTGATCACATGTCCTTGTCACATCCAGGCCTTTGGCGTTACAACATGCAAAACCCCAGGTAACCAAATAGCATTTCCATAGAAAGAGCCCGTGACCTTTGGTGCTGTGTGCAGGTGAGACTCAGAAACCAGAAGTGGTGAAAGTGGAGCGGGAGGGGGAGAGGCTGCTCCAGCTTCTGCAACCAGAAACAAGGGGCTGTTGGAAAGTTCCAGAACCTGATTTCTGACAACACAGGCCCTACTCCTGGCAAGTCTGGAATAATGAAAGACTTAGGAACCTGTGAGTTTGTAGTTGGTCGCCAATTCAACTGGCCCCATTTTAAAACTCACATAAGTGGGCAGGAGGTCAACCTCAACAGACAGTGGGGAGATGCTGATCCATAAACATTCTGTAAGACAGAAGGGCAAGTACTGGAGGAGGAGGAAACAGAGTTCAGAATTAGTGAAATAAAAAAATCAAATAACTGACAACAGTTTCCCTTCCCATGTATTATCTAATTTAATCCCCTTAATTACCCTACAGAGTATTGTCATAGTCTACATTTAATAAATGAGGACGTGGGAACTCAGAGAGGTCAAGTCCCTTGGCAAAGGTCACACAGCCACAGTGGCAGATCTGGAACACAAACTTAAGCCTGTCTGATCCTAAACCAGAGCTCAGAGGAGAGCTCCACTTTAGCACGGCAGGGCTCAGCGCGGACAAAGGGCGGTGTCACGTAATTGATTGCTGGACACGATAGTGGTAGGTTTCACTTTCTGTCGTGATGGAAAAGGACCTATTTGTAATGTGGCGTAGGACAACATGCAGAGCCATGAGTTCCATTTTCAACCGGGTCGCTGAGTTTTGTACATTTGATCATTCTGTCACATTCCCAATATCACACCCTCCTCCCATCCTTTTTGAAAATATGGGGCGAGTGGGGACAGTATTGGAAAACTTAGGCATGGACTTATGGAAGGAGGAAAAGGCAAGGTGGTCATGTGGGGTGGTCCTCGGGATAGGGTGTGGGGAGTATTTTGTGCTTTTGTTTTAAAAATTCCAGTTAGGTCCCCAGTGGCCTGGTGGAGCTTCTATATCACTATAAAGGCTTTGAGGTCGTGACTCATCCCCAGAGTCCTATAAACTAGCCAGCCCTTCGTCTCTGCGCTGCTTCTGCAGCATGTAATTACCTCTGCCACAGGTTACTGCTTGGCTTTGTTCTGCAGCAAGATGCTCTTTCCTCTGTCCGTCTGGATTCCTGAGCTGCTCTCAGGTTCGCAGCTGCTTATGGGAACCGGTGAACTACTTGCTATCACTTTGGAGGGCCGTACAGTTAGGGAAGGAGCAGTGCTCCCACGGGGAGGCTGTACCCACTGTAAGGCCCTCTCTTCGTTCTAAACACTTGTAAGGGGCAGCGGACCGAGAATTGTGGATCAGAGGATGCTCCCGGAGGGTGACCTGTGAGTCGGGCAGGTTCCCATATGTCATCTCAGTGAAAGCTTTGCAGAACATTGTACAAGAGGTGGTGCAGAGGATAATGAAGGGAAATGGTAGGGAGCAAGGTTCTTCTGTTGGACCACCTGGGGTTCAGACCCAGCTCTGCCACTTGCTAGATATATGACTTTGGCCAAATTTTCTAACTTCTTTGAGCCTTAATCTCAGCTGTAAAATGCAGATTCAAATAGTGACTACATCAAAGGACTTTTGAGAGGATTTGATGCCAAGTGCAAGTGAAGTGCCGAGCACACTGTACATACTTCATGAAGAGTGATGATGAAAATGATTTTGATAATAATGATACTGGGACAGCCTCTATGCCCACTTTACAGAAGGGAGAACTGAGCCTCCAGTCATCTGAAGTGGCACTGCTAGTCCGTGGCAGAGCTGGGATGAAAGCCTGCCTGTTTCCAAGACAGGAGCCCTCTCCTCCCTGATGGACAGTCTACAGGAATGAGTCTGCGTGGTAGAGTGTTGAAAAAAATTATATGTCCCAACTTCAGTGGTTCACGGGCCCAGGTCAGTTCTGTGTTTTCTCCTCAGTCTGAAGCTGAGGCACGATATAATGAAATTATGTAAATATTTACTCCGGGTTCTGGGAAACCCAGCAGGTTTCAGGGTAAGCATCTCCCAGGAAGCAAGGGCTCGCCTGCTAATTCCCCTTCTCTCCAAGGCTGATCAGATTGCCCAGCACCTCATCAAATGCCAGTTTCCTTCTATTTGGAGGGGAGAAAATCAGTCAGTCCTTGCCGAGGCATGGGGAAAGGATGCCTCTTACATATGGTTAGGTGGTGTTTGAGGCGACAGGCTTTGAGGTCGGACAACCCTGGTTTCTGTTTGTCCTTCTGAGCAGTGTGTGTGACCTTGGGTAAGCTACTAAATCTCTCCCAGCTTCTGTTTCCTCATCCTTAAAATTGGGGATCAGAATGTCACGTGGAGGGGCTGTTGTGAAGATTCAGTGAGAAATTGCCCATGAAGAAAGTACTTTGTATCTGGCACATAGTCAGTGCTTAATAAAAATAGTAACGCAGAGCTGGGCGGATCATGGGTTTGGGTTACTGGCAAGCGTCTTGTTTGCTGCCATTCAGAGACCCTGGTGAGAATACGTCTGTTGTGGCCACATGATCCTTGACATGCCGGCTCCAAAAGAGATATTCAGTGGGCATTAACCAGCTCACAGGTCCTTTGCCACTGTGGCAGCTTCCTTTTACACTGTTTTCAGTCCAGCCCCCAAAGGTATTAAGAACAGCAACCACTTAGGGCAAACTCACTGAACATACATTCCCTCTTTAATCCCCACCACAGCCCTGGGGATTGATATTATCTCCGCTTGCAGATGAGAAAATAGGGACTCAGAGATGGCAGGTAACTGCCCAAGGACACACATCGGTTACAGAAGATCAGATTGGGGCACAGTCTATATGACACACGGCTGGATCGCCCAACCCGCTTGGTTTGCCTGGGATCACGGGGTCCCCCAGGAGACGGGCTTTCAGTGGTGAACATGGGAAAGTTGGGGTGAGTAGGTTACTCTATTGCGGCCAGGTTTGGCAATGGTTCTGGAAAAGAGACAGTGAGAAAAGAGGGAGTTGCAAAGACAGAAGAGCAGAACTCTGCACTGTTTCTTTCTGGAAAGATGTCTGGGCTTTTCGTCCTCCTAGCAGTGTTCTCAGAGTTCCTTCTCTTTTCGTCAGTTGCCACAGAGCCTTGCACCAGCAGGTGCTCCATAGCCCCTGGGGGTTCAGTTCCCACCGGGAATTAGAGTTGTCTCTGCTGAAGGTGTCTCTCCCTGAGGCTCCCCATGGTGGCAAGGGGAGCCACTGGGAACCATGCACTTGACCTCAGGCACCAACTCATGGCCTCTGGAAAGATACCAAGCCCAAGGAGGGGCATCTATTCAACCATCCTGTGTGCATCACACATCCCAGGGATGTTGGGAGCATCTAAGGAGATACAAAGGAAACAATTTCTAAAGGACCGCAGACACACAGAGTCTAGACACCCGAACCCCAACTCTGGGGTTTCAACCTCTGAGAAATGTCAGTCTTATGCCCTGCCACCCAAGAGGAGTCATGTCAAGCCTTACTGGGACAGGACAGTGAAGAACCTGTCTGCTTGGGTACTTGGGGTGGCTGGGGCAAAGTTGCACCCCAAAGTAGCCCCAAATAAATGGCAGAGTAGGACATGTGCTGACATCTCGCTTCATTGGAATCACGTTTCCTGACAGTAGAATTTTCATCTTTTTTTCCCTCTTAGGGCTGAATCCCCATCCCCAGCACGGTGTCTAGCACGTGGTAGAAGCTCAGTAACCGTTTGTGGAATGTTGACTATTGAATGGTTCCACTTACCCCTGACTGTTCTGGGAGATACAATTGGGAAAGGACGGATGGGGAAATGGGTTGGATTCCACTGAGCAAAGGTGGGACAGGACGGTCCACATGGTGGGAAGGGCAGGAGGCAGGGAAGCTGGGGACGCGTGCAGAAACGAGCTGTGTCCACTCTGCCTGGGAGGTACCTCGTGAGGTTCAGGTGGATTTCAGGGGATGTAGGACATCAGTGAGGAACAATTGGTGGGGAACTGGGAAGTGGCACATCCTCAGAGAGTTTGCACTGCCTGTCTTTGAACCACTGTTTCCAAAATTTCACATTTTATTACCATTATTTTTGCTATGTCTGTGTATCCACCTCTCTTATTTACTTAGTAATTCTCACATTGACTGACATTGATTCCCTATTTTACTTTGCTAGGTTTGTTTTCCCATCAGAACTCTATAACTATTAAAATAAAAGTTATTCTTCACTCTTAAAATCATCTTGCGTACCACCCTTGCTAGGCACACTTCCCTCTGAGGACCCCAGCCCCAGGGAACAGGGAACCAGCAAAGATTTTTTGAATGAGGGAACGACCTACTTGCTTTCAGAGGAAGCAGCCAGCGTGAGGAATAGGAGTGTGTGTATAAAATCCTGGTACAGTTGTGACCACAGCAATAAGAAATATTACCAAGCTGAGTTTGGAGGGCATTTAACTGTCTCTCTATGGGCATTAGGATAAAACACGCAGAAACTGCTCTGTCTCTGTCTTTTTCCTCCTTAGCCTCACTTTACCCTCTCTCCCAGCAATGCAGCCCACTGCCTGGTACTTGCTCTGAGGGATGGACAGGCTCAGCAGTTAGAGGGATGAGCAGAGCACTCGGAGTGAGGCTGTGGACCCCGCAGTGACCTTGGCGGGTCTGGCTGCCTGGTGATCGTGTGCATGTTCACGCAGAGCTGTGGTTTCCTAGGCTTATTTTACCTGATTGTTCGACAAATGTTACCCCCAGCCAAGGCTCAAGTTTGCAGAGCATTGACCCATCCCCTAGTATGCCCATTTTCCCAGCTGTGTATTCAGCGTCCCAAGTTAAGGTGACCTGCCAAGCTGGAAAGAAAATGGATTAGCAAATATCCGAAGTTTGCCAAAGGTTCCCCTCCTCCACCACAACCACACACAATCGTGAGATCCAAGGTTGGACTCCCTGAAGTTTTCTGCTCTAGTGGTCCTGGCAACTCCA
Organism: Micronycteris hirsuta; assembly: GCA_004026765.1. NCBI lineage: Eukaryota > Metazoa > Chordata > Mammalia > Chiroptera > Phyllostomidae > Micronycteris > Micronycteris hirsuta. The sequence goes on from PVJI01001440.1 coordinate 22,476, forward strand.
GGAGAGCCACGAACGGGATGAATTGGAGAATTGTATACCCTGGGAAGACTTTGAAGTCTTTAGGTTGACGGAAAAAAGTCCATCCAAGTCGGACTTTGGTGTTGATGGAGAACGTCCCCAGCAAGCTGACCATACCCTTCTTGTACATTCACCTTGTCAGGGGTGGCTCTGGCCCCTTGCCCTCCATATCGCATTCTTCCCAGCATAACGGAGAGCCAGGCCTACTGGTTTCTGCTTAAGGAAGGGGTGCCCTGTGGCTGGTCCCTCTCACCGGAGGGTTGTACTCACAGAAGTTTTCAGATGAACCTACTCTGCAGATTTTGGGTTCGGTTCACAGAGGAGTTCCTTATTTCACTTTTACTCTACAACCACCTACACAATATTTTTTGGTTCCCAAAATTTCAGAGCTATTAACCTCCAACCCTAAATCAGGACTCTTCATAAAACTTTCCCGAGGCACTGTCATCAAAGAAAGTAGGTCTCAAAATGGGACTGTTCAGTGTACAGTCCTTGTCCAGGAAAACAGAATGACTAATTCCATCCCCTGAACTTACATGTGGTTGCTAAGAATGGGGGTGGGGGAGAGAAAGGGGAGAAAAATCATACACATGCCATGATACACGTGGGGAGATTTCATCTGGACTTCCCCCAAATGTGGAATTATTCAGAAATAATTCCAAGGGCTTCTTTCTCGACATTCTGCCATGTACAGGTGCGTATGTTTTGAATAGACTGAATGGATAATTTATTTATGCAAATGGTTTTTTTGCATAGTCCCAGGGGATGTGTTTGTCAACTCTCGGATATCGTTTCTAGGAGCTTTCTGGATGCGTGCTTTCCAGAGGCATGATCAGGTCCAGAATTCCTCATTTCTATCTGGAGAACATTTAGGAGCAGAATCCAGCCAATGATCATTTTAGATTTCCCCAAGCACTCTCAACTGCTTGGGAAAAATGGGGATGGAGAAGCTGGTTTGGTGGGGAGCAACTTCCACTCCCAACTAGGTTCCGCTGCTGCCCTCAACCTTCATGTTTAAAGCTTCATCGTCGCTCCAACTCTTTGCTCTATTCCTCTGCAGTTTCTGGAACCAGATGCCTAAGGGTTTTCTCGCAGTGGTATTTAGCTTGCCCTGTGCTATCGGGCCTGGGGGTTGTCAGGGTGACCTTTGTGTCAAAAAAGTCTCATGACTTCCCAGGCAAGACCAAGTCACAACTTTTTCCAGTGGGTTTCCCCTCAATTCTGACTCTGAACGTTTGACTTTTTAAATATTTGGTGTTGAGGGCAGGGGCTGAAGACTTTTCTATAAGATCCACCACACACCTGTCTACCTATTTCATAGTATTTTTTTTTTCATTTCAACTTTATGATCTGAGTCTCCTAAGAAACATTTACATTTCGAATTGCCTTCTAGAACTGAGCGTGGTTTTCCCTTTGTTTGTGTAAGATATTATAGTCCAAATTTCAGCAAGCTGTTAAGCTTCTCTTTTTTTGAAGGGGGTTGTGGTTAAGAAATCTTCTTTTGGTGTGACACTAACTTTTGGTCTGGCTCTGGCCACTTGCTTGATTGTGTGACTTTGGCCAAGTTGCTTGATCAGGCTTATGAGTGAAGCTCAGTTTCCTCAGCTATAAAGCGAGAATAGTAATAGTAGCTTTCTGATGGAGGTGATGCAAGTTAAATGCTTAGTCTGATAACTGGGACATGGTTAAAGTTTAATAAATGTGAATGGTCATTATTATTCTTTCTTTTTCCTAGAACTTTCTAGTTTTACCCCCTCCTCCTTTGTATTTTGAAACATGGAGTTATCTAACCACCCATATGTAACTTCGTGCCTTGTTGAGGGGGTTCTCTTGGGATCCAAGCTTGGGGTACCCGTTTCCTGAGAGCCCACCAAGTGGCACTGTGGTAATGCTTTATACAGTTTCTCATTTAACTTCCCATACAGGTCACTGAGAACATTTATATCCCTCATGACTAGATGGGGAAAGTGGGACTTAAATTTTAAGCAAATGTGACACGGTTTGTCTTGGTCTGTCTGGCTTTAAAACCTACGTCCTTTCTACCACACCTATGTCCTTTCTGCTTCTGAGATAGCTGAGCCACCTTGTTTTTTTAGGGTGAAGAAATAGGTTCTGAGCGCCCCTAGTCTTCCAATTCCACAGTTTCTTCTTAATAATTAGACATTTAGATGGCAATTTTATACATTTTCTACTTGGGTCTGAGAGTTTGCTATCTCTCATGGTCTCTGGGTGAAAGAGACCAAGCACCGAGACCCTCGCCCAAGTTTGGCTCACTTAGAATGTCTCCTTGGAGGGTAGGCACCGGGTCTTCCGGTTTATTTTTGGTGGAATGATATGGGAGTCCACACAATCTGAATGGATGGTGATGGACACGTAATTGATTACTGTCTCTACTATCACCCCACCCTCTAGAGGTGCCAATTTGGTAGGTGTGGGGAGGGACTCAAGAATCTGAACTTGTAAAGGTGATCTTGATGCCCCACTGGCTTAGAGCAAGGACACAGAGTTCGAAGGACAATGTGGCAGGAAAGGCGAGTGCCTGTGGGCAAGGGGCAGGGCAACTGATTCCAGACAGCTGCAGCTGCCTCCCTCCGACACCGGTGCAGCCGCATCTCTGTAGTCGGTTCTATATTGGGGGTGTCCCAGGGATTATTTATGCTAAAATAACATGTAAGACCAACTGCTATAATGATAAGATACTCTTCCCCACACAAACAAGAAGAAAATACTGGCTGCAAGAAGGCTGCTCAGAAGTGGCCAATTTTTGCCTGGTCTTGACTGCCGCTCTGAGAATGAGAAATGAGCCTTTCTGAGGACCTGGTAGAGAAACTGTTCAGAGTCCCGAACAGTTTGATTCAAAATGAAGTTGGTAGTGAAGTTGGCAGTAAGTCGGGGCACTGTGTACAGCTATTTGTGAGGAAAGATAAGGCCAGAAAGAGAATAGTAAGATAGAGGCGAGGCAGAAGGAGTAGCACAGGGGTGAGGCATGGACGGAGGTGTCTTGAGAATAATCACAACATAAAGGGGAGTTTAGAAAATTCATCTTTTGTACTTAGGTAAGATCAGTAAGATTGTGTGTGTGTGTGCAATGGGTCATTCCTTCCAAAAACGGTGAGCCACCCTCCCCACTCCAGCCCCGAGGTTGTCCCCCAACCTAGCAATTTAGTGCTATGTGCCATTGGCAGAGGATTTGCTCAGCATGGAGGCCCAGATGTGACGGCAAAGACACAATCAGAGGGTGCCACGCAAATCTGTTCGGACAGCTGTCAATGTCAGGCCCCCCAAACAAAACTCAGGTGCCATGCTTCTAAGAAGATTCAAAGGGCATCAGGAATCTAATCTAAGCCAAAATATAAAGATTTTTGAAAATGTGGCTTCTAGTAGGGGGTAGGGTAAGAGACAAGGTTATATTTATTAACTTTAATTCTTTATTTGCTGCTTTCCAAGATGATTGATGATAATATCATCTATGTAATCCCCTCCCCCACACTAGACAGAAATTCTTGCTCCTGTCAATCTTATAGTAATATTCTTATGTGGCTCTCACCAAATATTTGTTCTGCCCTGGAGGTAACTCCGTGTCATCAGGAGGGAATGATAGACAGAAACACATATAAGCACACACTTGCTTTCAAAAATAAATATAGGGCTTCTAGTTTAAAGGTGCTGTGTAAAGCAAGCAAGCATCCTCTTTCTTGCAAAGCAAGCACACAACTCTCATTAACCTTGTAACCACAGCCTGTGTTGGTATTAAGACTCAGACCCCTTAGGGCTTGATACTTGGCTTAGAGTGATTCTTTGTCTTGGCCTTGATTTGGGAATTTAGGTCCCTTGGCTTCTTTGGTTCGGTGATGTATATCTTCTAGTAAACAATCCAATCAAAAGCAGAGTCCTCAGGCTGCCACACACAACCTAGTCTGGTCTGCTCCGCCCCCTTTTCCTCAGTGGGAACCAGCATCAGGACTCCATCAGGTCCTACGTGTTTTTGTGCAGGTCTGAGACCGTGATAGGGCCTTGACCTGGAGAGAAGACCAGGAAGATTTCTGTGCAGAGCATTTGTGTCTGTAGAATTGATTCCAGTTCCCAGTGTTACCTTGATCTTGACCTGAGGACTAGCTGCTTTGCTTCACTCTCTGAAATCTTCCTGTCCACAAAACCTAGGCAATTAGCTTTGTCTCATCACTTGATTTCTTTGCCTGTGTCTCCAAGAATCCTGGGATCTTAGAACAAATGCAATCTATTCTAGGCTTGGAGTCTGACATGATAGTGAGGCTCTTGCCTATGGAAATTCCTACTCAAGAAGATTATGACTTTTAGGAAACTATCAATGTGTTCACCTAAAGGTTCTGGTATTTAACATCTTTATGGTTATGCTTTTAAACTTCTTATCTATGAGAGACATGCTTGAATATTTGAGACTCTTCCAGCTGAAGACCTCAGCATCAAATTCAACTTCTAGCATTCTCAGTTAAATATCAGAACTTCTTTCTATCTATCTATCTATCTATCTATCTATCTATCTATCTATCTATCTAATCTATCATCTATCCTGATGCAAGTGCTATGTTGTGGAAGTTGACCACAGGGTAAAAGACCTCATACATACATACTCCAGAGGAATTTCTTTATGCATGCAACATGTCTAAAAATCTAGTTTTGGGGAAGTGGGGGTGTTGTTTTTGTTTTCCTTCTGGGAGGTTCAACTAAGTCTCAGGCAAAGAAGATAACCAATAGTAGGTACCCACTAAGTACCAGACACATTCTTAAGTACTTTATATACATAAAAACTCCACAAATACAGTGGCTTATGAGTATGAGATGACATCTTTCCATCCCTTTTCATCTCCACCATCCCAAAGTGACTCTTCTCCAGAGTGTCTGAAAGGAGCAGTCCTCTGACCTCAAATGGGCAGGATAAGATGGATGAAGAAATGGAGATGTAACTGGAGCTTTTCAGCTAGAAAATAAAGGGCTTATAATTAAAGGTGGTTGGCACTGGCCCAGAAAGTGACGTCACTTTTGGAGCTGCTTTTGAAGTTCGCCACCTCTTGACCACACAACCCTATCCACCTCCCTGCTGTCCCTAATCTCAGGCAAAACTGTGAAGGAGTCACACTGGTACTAATAATACCCAGCCTCCCCAACACACACACACACGCACACGCACGCGCACGCACACACACCCTGTAGTGGGTGGAGTTGCTACTTTACTTACTACTCATGATTCATCACACAAGCCAAAAAAAAAAAAAAGAGAGAGAGAGAGAAAGAAAAGAAAAAAGTCACCGGACTGTTCCTTCAGGGCCCTGCTCTCAGATGGGGAGCTGATAGGCTAATTGGGGCTAATGTGATAATGAGCAATAATGACATTTACTGTTTTTATCAGGCATTTATATTTTATAGGGCCCTTGGGAAATACATGATTGAGGAGAGGGGATGTTGGAGAATGTTTCGTGAAGGTAGGGAGGCAGAGGGGCTTTTTAGAGCCTACTGATATTGTATTCCCAAACTTTTCAACCATTCCATACCTGCCTGGGTTCCAGGACCCTCCCGAGCCCACCCCTGCCCTCGCACCGAGTCTTCTCCACCTTTGGAAAACTTGGCACCGTGCTGCGTACACTGGGAAAACCAGCAAGCAAGAGAGGAACGCTGCTGCTGCTCACTCACCTTAGCACGACCACCGCTTGCCTTTTGTCGCGTTCACCCATTGCTCACATGCCGACTTTTCTTTTTCACACAAGGAACTTCTTGGTTTTAATCATAAAATCTTTGTCTCTTTGCCAAAACTCAATTTCTCTTTTCTCTCCCGCAGAGGGGTGGCCTGGAGAGTTACAGAAATCTGCTCAGACGCTTAGCTCATGCCAGGCTAGTGGCCAGAAAGACCTGAGAGAAAGTTAATGGTTAGGGGAGGGAATTGTCCTTGCCAGGAACAGTCCCTCACCTGTGTGGGTGGGTGTGCACTGGTGACCCAGGGAAGCAGGCCTTTGTCCCAAGGGGATGGGGACTGCATGGGCATTTAAAATCTGTAAAGCCTTCCCAGCGGCTCTTGCCCAAGCCGTGTGGTTTTATTTTCCAGTTTCAGCATCTCGGTCTTTTCCTCTCTCTAGCTCCTCCAGGGAGTGTTGATATACATTGTTAAAAAGACAATGCACGTGTCGAGAGGAAGTAAAGAACCCGGATAATCCGACAACCAACCGGATAGTCAGCCCCTGCATTGTTGACAGATGATTGTTCCACCTCAAGGACTCAGAGGGGATCCTCTCTCCTGGGACCCTCCCGTTAAACTTTCTCCCAAGTCTTTTACCTGGGACCAGGGGAGCTGGCTTTTCAAAGTCCATTGAAACTGCCAAAGGCCATTGTCAAAGAGGCGATGGTGGTGCCTCACAAGAGAAGCTACGTGTCTGTGGGGCTCCTGGTCAGGTGCCCCTTCAGAACTGAGCACCTGCACAGCCAGGGCAATGATCTTGGTGCCAAAACAGTGCACTAAGTATAGATTAGTACTCGAGACGGATGTCACTCCCCTATACCATTGTCTCCTCCAGATTTGAATTTCTGCTCACTTGGCTTTTATACTCTCCCTTCCCAATGGTGTCTCTGGGGAGCACGTATGGGTACTTTTCACCTGAAACAGCCTCTAAGCTGAAAAGAACAGTCACCACCAAATCAATTCCTCATCCATTAACAGGTTGTCTCTCTGTTCCTGAGACACAGGCATAACCTGGTTAGACCTGTTTTGTTTGAACACTAACGTGTGAGTTGGCCAAATGCAAATGAGCCAATGTTTGTAATCCCTTATTTTATTTTTTTTAAAGGGCCCGGCAGCCAATCAGAAGAGGGGGAAGTGACTTAGGGAATTCCCGGTTGGTGGCTTATTGCTTAACATCCTACAAAATGATTTAAAATTATTGTCATATGCATTTATCTTCACTCTGATGAGGGCTCAGCCACGATAACACCCCCGGTTCCCCATTCCCGTAGGAGCTGGCGTGAGGGCTGCCTGCTGCCCCCCCTCCATTAGCCACAGCTATTGGATTTCCCACCCAGAATCTTTAGTAAATGAGGTAAGTCCTTATTTTTAAAACTTCTTTTGAACATGGACTTCAACCACTTGAGTGGAAAGAGAAGTCTAACTTGAATCAGACAGATGAAACTGAAGCAGACTCTCGGAGGCAGCAGGCAGGAAGTAAGCTTGCCTCACCTGAGCTTACCTCACTGGGTCTTAATAGAATTGTATTTGGGGGGGTGGGCAGTTAGGCTACTTTGGCTGTTACCTGTGAATTCCCTGCATTGGGTCTGGATTTCCAGACACTGTGAATTTAGAAGCCCCTGGTTTCCCTTTATCTGTGTCTCAAAGCTGTTTCCCTGGGTTGAATTCTGAACCAAATAGGAAGCTAGCTCGGGGAAGAACTGGTTGTTGGCTCAATAGCTGTTGGGCCTCATGTTCTCACTTTCTGGAGATGTCTTCTGCTGGTTATTTTTCTGACTTAGTTGTAGGGAAGGGCAGAGTCATTTTTAGTATATTCTGGTGTCATAAAATGGCTGGAAATAGCAAGGGCATTCACAACCCTACTGGAGAAAGCGGTCAGGCAACTCAGGTAGGCAAGAGCACTTGGGAGAGCTGACGCCTGAAAATGACTTTGTCCAGAAAAAAAATATTTTGGCCAAGAGTTTCACTGTACTTCAAGGTGACAAACTAAGCCTTTGTTTGCTCTATAATGGGCTACTATGACCACACGGGCAGACGTGAATCAGCAGCCCCGAATGCCTTCTAAATCAGGGACTCTCTTGATTGTGTTCGGACACCATGGAGAAATATTGACCCCAGGGTGGATGGAGCTGGGAACAGTGGAGAATTAATCTTGTTGGTAAATAACAACACCAAGTCGGGAAAGTGACATTTTTGCCATCCGTCTTTACCAAGATTTCGTATGCTCCCAGTATTGTGGGAGCATGTGTCTTTTTAAGATGAAGAGCAAGAGTCTGAGAGTCTTAGTGCATAGGTGTTTTTTTTTTTTTTTTACCTTGGTAGCAGTCAGAAAGTGAATGTTTGGATTCTGAGAACTTCCTGATGGAAGGTCTAATTCAGGAGTTGATTCTGTAGGCATGGGCGTGAGGATATGTGCAGATAGAGCCTTCACTGTATAAAAGGGTAATTGGGGATCGTGAGTGGCTGTGTGCTCATTCAGCTGAGGTCAAGGGAAGAGTCGCCTTCTAGTAGGAGAGATGAAGTTATGTTATTTGGATGAACTGCATGGATAAGCAATGTTATCAGAAAAGGCTCTTAAGAAATTTTAAGAGTGGCATTAATAGCTGCGTTGGAGTTTTCAGAAGCCCCTGCTTGTCCTCTTTTTGAGACCTGGAATTGTGAGACTATAAAATAACTCGTTAATTTTATATTTTAATCTGAAGTCCTATGGGGTCACGTCACTTCCCCACCAATCGCCAAGGGCTTATGTGGATAGACATTAAAAACTGATGAAACGTGAAATGAGGGTTATTTGGAAGTTTGTTATCACATTTGGAAAAATAACTATAATGGAGACAATTCTTTTCCATGTCTCCAAAGTACTTTGCCAGGCATTTTAAAAGAAAGTGACTTTGAGGGAACGACTGTGCTGTGAGTCTCTGTGTCCCTGTTCAAGATGGCGGTGCAGTCAGGACCTGTCTGGGGTGGCTGTGGGCAGGTGCTGCCTTTGATCCAGGCGCCATAAGTACAAAAGGTCTCAAATTCAATGATATACTTTCCTTTGTGCTCATAAGTATCTATTTGTGAAAGTCACACAACCCTTTTCTAATGTTTTTATTTATTTGTTAAAATATATTGTGAATTCCCCCAAATGGAAATGCCTTGGGCTTTTCTGGACCTTGCGAAGCCTTGTACCCTCACACTTATCATTGTATGTTAACGCTCCCAGTAATTTACCGAATTTACTCAGATCCCCTTTCTATACCTTTCTGACTCCTTGAGAGATTGAGACAAAATGAAAATTGAGAGGTTAAAATAGCTACTCAACTGCGTTCAATGAGCTAATTGGAAACTGGAAGGAATTCCTATCAGGTCTCAGCTCAGAATGTGAGCGCTGCGGGCCGCCGTTCTCTGCTGCGAAGTAGAACTTCGCTTTTGTGAGTCTTGCCACGTTTTATTTCCTCCTTACACCCCTCACCCCTCCCACCAAATCAGGGGATTTTAGCCCTGACTTGTGTTTTTTAGACCACCTTGCTTTTCAGAAAGCCCAGTGTTAAGAACCCTCTTCAATGTTAGAGCATCAAGCACAGGCAGATATTTATACAAATCATTAAAAATTATTCAGTCTCCCCCCACCTCAGATGGAGCCATTTCTAAGCCGTGTCAAAGAGACATGATGTGGAAAGGCCTCTGCGGGAGGGGGGTGGATACCCAGAATGCCACAGTAGAACCTGGTAACATACTGGAGAGGCCATGCCATAGTTTCAAGGAACTAAATATAAAGTTAGACCTGATTTTTGGTGACACCATCTTGCTGCAGTTCAGCCCATTTCTCTTATAAAAACGGCTTTCTGACAGAATTAAAGTGGCAATCGTTTCTGTTGTGGGTGGGGCCCTGGGCAGGAGCCTCGGTGTTTAGAAACCGCACGTTCTCACCCTGGCTTTCCTACTGGGTGACTGACCGAGTGAGGTGGCTTTCAGCTTGAGAAGCCGAATCTGCGTTGGGGGGTGTCATCTGAAGACAGAGGCAGGAAGGTAGCCATGTCTTGCCACGATTCTCTTAAATCTGTTGAGTAACTGCAGAGATGGGAATGATAAAGTCTAATGTTTTCTTACTTTGTTTTTAATAGTAAGATTTTAAATAATATGATTTGTCCTAAGGAGCAGGATACTGTGCTCTTATTAGACATATGTGACTATTACCTTTATTTAAATTGGACTGGGTTTTAAAGGGCCAGACTGCTCAGCTGTGCAGCAAAAAAACAGTGCAGTGGGGAGAATGCACTCATGTTAGAATGGACATGTGTTCAAGCTGAATGGTGCTGACGTCAGGCAGCTGAGATGCCCTGGAGTAGAAATTTCCATGGGTCCCTCAGAGTTATTTGACAAAAAATGTATTGGACTTCAGAAGGGATAAGAAAAGATATTTCTTCTGGAATTTTCCTTGAAGAATTTCAGATTCACCTTTTGTGTGATCAGAGCACAGGGCGGACAGGGCAGCGTGCAGGGCAGTGCCTGGGACCGGCGGCCGGAGGAGCTGGTTTGCTAGTTCCGGCAAAGCTGTGTGCTGGGCTTTAGTTTCCTCGGCTGGACAAAGGAGTTTGAATCTGACTGCCTTAAGATCCATTTCAACCCTCGGATTCTGATGACTGGGGAGAATCAGCCTAGAGGTCAGCAGGTTTACCTGGAGTCTGTGAAAGCTGAGGAAGAGGTGGGAGATGCCTCCCTAAGGACGAGACAGAAAAGAAAATCAGTAGGAGCCTTTAAACGGCATCCTTGGGGTTTTGGCTAAGGGATTAAGCTGGCGAAGGTACTCAGACGGATACCTGGAGCCTTTATTGAGGGTGTTAGAGTCTGCTCCCATGACAACACCCCTTCTTTATCAGTTTGCCTCCTGTGTCCAAAGTCGGTGGGATTGCAGAAGTGGGTAAAACTGTTTCGTGACCACAGGGAGCAGTCGGGGTACAAAAGTAGGCACTCAAATGACATCTTCTATAAAACGCCAAAGCTGTCTGCTGAAAAGTGAACATTTAGATACCCATGCAGTTGGTTCAGTTTGTGTGATGCTGATCAGCTTGCTTGACTGACCGCCCATGAATTTTTGGGCAGATTGGATGGACAGGGACTTGCTTCTCCTAGAGGGAGACCCGAGGGGTAACAGAAGGGAAGCACAATTAGCTGAGCCAATCACTGGGCAGCCAACCTGGAGACGGGTGTTCTCAGAGGGCCTCAGCCCATGTCTGCAGCAAGCAGACCTTGCAACAGGGTCAAGCGGGGCAGCCCATTTAAACAGGCTCCTAGAGTTTTAATTGGCTTTTGTTAAAAGAGGCACTCTGTAAAAATACTCTTAAAAACTGATTTCATTAGCACCTAACCGCATTCTGTCTTCAGTTTGCTTCACAGGGCTAGCTCTCTTGTTCTGGTTCATTAAATTCACATTATCTTTTTTTGCCCAGTCTTCTTCTGCACCCTGACCCTCAGAGACTACTTTCCTTCTTTTCTCAGAAGCACCTTAAAGTCATCTGCCTATTTATTTAAAATATGGCCAGTGTAGGTGCATTCAAAACTGCTTTCTGATGAAAACAAGCCCAAAATGAAAAGGAGCCCCAGTGCCTAGTATAACATTTTGATGATTAGACTAACAGAGCACCTCATTCATCCTGCCATTTTAACACAACTACTGGTTTTCCCTTTTGTACGATCTTGTCTAGATGCACGCTTTCTGTGATATTATTGTTATTGTGCTGAACTCAAAATTTTATATTCTGCCACTCCCCCCTCATTCTACATCATAGACACAAAATAAACAATCTTGGGAATTGGCCCTCATCTGCCTGATTTTGGACTTGAGGAATTGCCATCGCCCCGCCAACTCTTTCTCAGGATGATATGAACTACATCCGAAGTCTGAATAGTCTTACTTGGAATATGAAGGAGGTCTTCTATTTTTTGTATATGACAATGGATCTCGGAGAACATGGCTGTCTTGCAGAGACTATGTTGGGCCCCCTCCTAGGACCCTTTTAAATAATTCCCGCCGGGGAGGGGGGATAACGCTCTATTTGGTGGTTCAGGTAAGTGGGGTCGGAAAGGCAAGGCTAATTTTAGCTTTGTCTTCGTGGTGTCTACTGACAAGACTTACTTGGTCTTTGCAGTGAACTTTAGATTTGGCCCCAATTTGGGCTCTTCTCGATTATGTCCACTTATAAAATTAGAGAGCACCTTGTAACTCCAGTGGTCAGAAGGCAACGGCTGGAGGAACACAGAGAAAGTGCAGACTTGGCTTGTGTATAAAGGGGCAGGAGGCTACGAGCTTTGGTTGCTTGGAAACCAGTGGAAGGTGGTACAAAGAACACTAAATTTAGAATCAGAATATCTGGGTTCAAATTTGACTCTGCCTGTGGGTAGCTGAGTGACTTTGAGGGAGTTCTGTAAGCCCTAGAATCTATGTTTCCTTGCCTGGAAAATGGGGTTAATGACATCTACACAAGACTCTTGTTGGGATTAAATTAGACATAGAATCTGAAGGCACTTAGAGAAATGCTTGTGAGTAAATAATTAGTAATACACGGAGTGGAAATGGAGGATAAGTCCTCAACGTGGGTGTTGTCAGTGAGTCTCTGTTGGGTTCAGGTGGATGAATAATTCTGGGATTTTGTTTTTCAAAATGATTAACATTGGTTCTGCACTGTGCCCTTGGTAAAGAAATGCTACAGGTTTTCACTAGGGAGGGTCGGTGGCAGGGAGATGAGATGAGTGGGGTAATGGGAGACCTCCAGACCGAGCCTTGTCTTCAGCTGGCCGCAGCCCACAACCCATGGAGGTCCTGGGGCGGGCCTGGCTCGGGGAGGGGCACACAGCACGTTCCTGTCCCTGTGCCTGAGCGCCTGGCAGGTGGGAGCCTCCAAAAGAAACCAACCCCCCCTCCAGGCAGTTCAGGTGACGAAGTGCAACTTTCAGTACCTTGCCCACTCCTAAAGTTCTTGAGAGTGTTTCCAGATATCTGCTGAGCACTGCAGCTGAGGCGTGACCCTGGGTGTTCCCCAGGACTTGAAAAGAGTCTCTGCTTACTTATTATACCGAGACCCTATATGGGGTCTGCCTCCTGTAATTTGTTCTATTGAGACTTCTGGCCACAGGGAAGTGGCTTCTAGAAGCTATTTGAGGTGAACAAGCAGTCTTTGCTGTTCATAAAACAGGAAGGGTCCCTAATCTGGGATCCAAGGATCTCTTTTTGTCCATGGAGAAAATCCAGGAAATCTGTGAACTTGGATGTGAAGAAAATTGTTCTTATTTTCAGTAACCTAACTACATTTTAATATTTTTTTTAATTTGAATGTAGGCAAAACTCCACAGTAGCAAAACTTAGCTGTAACTGTGTCACCAAGAGAAGTTGCAGACAGGTTCATGTCACATTACACTTGGTGCAAAGTATCGATACTCATAACTAACTATATAGCATGGAGGCTGTTAGACCTGGACTAGGTCATCTTATTTTATGTGGTAATAAAGAAGCACATATATTATTATATCACACATTTATTCAAACAGTATTTTGATCATTGTATTTCAATAGAAACTTCCTTTCTAATCTTACATATTTTATTTTGTCATATAAAAGCATTTTGAGGAGGGGTCCACAGGTCTCATCAGACTTCAAACTGGGCCCATGGTATTAATAAAAGGCGAAGAACTCCTAATTTAGAGCATTCTCTTGCATAGGGCTAATGAAAAGACTTCTGAACAGCATCATCTAATGGATTGCCTCTTTCAAATTAGGAGTATCTATTTTTTCCTTTCTGTCGTTCCTGCGGATGGGTAGCTTTACTGTCATGGTGGGTCATTTGCATAATGAAAATAATGGCCATAGTAATAATAATAATGGTAATAATAGCTGGCGTTCGTTGAGTGTCTGCTGTAAGCCAGGTGACTTTACAGGTGTGTTCAATGTCAAATTTAAAAAAATTTTCCCCAACTACTTCAGATGGTTGTTCAAGGGGGAAAGGCTGAAAAGATGCTCCTCCCATTCCATGTGGAGATAGAGCAAGTGAAGGCCAAAGTGGGCACTGACCCCTGGACAGGGCCAGTGTCCCGGGTCTGCCACCTGTGTGGTCACTATGCTTGGTTTCATGCTGTTGTTGCTGCCTTGAAATTCTTAATACATTTTGAACATGGGGCCCTGCATTTTCCTTTTGCACTGAGCCCTTCAAATTAAGCAGCTGGGCCTGCCCTCGGACGAGGTAAATTGTTCGAACGTGTGCGAACTCCCAGGATGCTCTTGTGAAAAGCCAACCCCTGCTCATTCTTATCTTGTGAATCTAGCTGACCTTGGCCTCTGGTGGGAAGCTGAGACTAGTCTAGCAGGGACGCTGTCATTTGTGAGTTGGTGAGTTTTCTAATTTTGTTTGAGTACCAGAGATTTCCTCTGAGTCAACTGGAGGAATGGAAACTAGTCAGCTGGAAGGAATTTGATTCCTTGGAAAACCTTTTTTGTAAGAAATTGCTTGCCTTGCAGTTGGGTTTTTTCCAGTTCTTAAAATAATTTAAAAGTTGTTTCAATTGCAGTTGACATGCAATATTCTATCAGTTTCAGGTATACCACGTGGTGGTTGGCCATTTACATACCTTACAAAGTGATCCCTCAATGAGTTGAGAACCCACATTACTGACTGTATTCCCTTTGCATTTTTTGTTTTCCAGAGGGCTAACTGCATAGACCAGCGAGCTAGGAGAGGCAGAGCGAAGTGTGTTCTGGAAGGGAAAATGGGACTCATTGTGCCGAGTCCAACATTCTTGTAGGAAGGCACTAAAAAGAAACTCAAGTTTTCTTACCTGCTGTATTTATTGATTATTAGTACAAAAGAAAACCCCAATTCTTCTAAATAGGGGATCCTCTAATTTTTGGAAAATTCAGATATGATTTGCTACCTAAGCTGCAAAGATGACAATGGAATAGTCCTTATCAGGTTCTGTCTGTGGTGTATGGCTAAGTTTTTGCGAACTGTTCCAAGGTTTGAAAGAGGGTCACGGACTTGGAGGAAGGGGGTGAGAACTTCCCTGCATTTATTTGTTGGATGATGGAATTCAGGCTCCCAGAATGGCACATCCAGGGTCTTTCTCTCGTCACTGCGATGTCCACAGCATGGCACGTTTCTCACCATGACCTCTGATAATTCAGACATCAGGTGCCTTTCCAAAGAAGCCATAGTTTCCCCTTACTTTTTAAGTAATAAAAACTACTCTTTTTTTATGGCTAATACGTCTGAGGCAGCCAAGCCCAACCCCGGAGTCAATCTGGAGCTTTCAACAGAAAGCCAGACTGAAGTTTTGATGGATGGGTTTGCATGGCCATGAACTAGTGCTTTCGGAGCAGCCACACTGGTGTATACTAAAGGCAACGTTCAGACTAGGGCACAAGGAAAAAATTCACATTTAGGAAAAAATTATGGGAGCTATACTTAAAGGAATCTCAACTTCCAAAATAAAAGTATGCAATCTTAAGAGATACCCTCCTCCTCTTCAGAAATACAAGGATCAATTTTCAAAGCTGCTAAGAATTATGTTGCACTCCCCCACCCCAATAGATTTATTATAATAAATCCAATCCATTTACTAGCTCTGTGTCTTTGGGTAAGTTTCTTAGCCTCTCTGTGCCTCCTCGTCCATTAAATGAGAGTAATATTCGTACCAGTGTCCAGGGTTATTGCAAGGACTAAATGAGATAATTCATGTCAAGCCTAGCTCAATTCCTAGCATATTGTGAATGCTCAATAAATATGAACTATCCTCAATGTCATAGTTGAGTTGTTGTTTTGTAGCTATACTGGCTATGAACTTCCAAAGTGGTAGCTGTTGACCTTTCCTTAGCTGGAGCACCTTAGTCTTTTCTTGGGAAGAAACTTGAATCTTAAAATGGTCAAATTCACTGTCCCATTCCATCCCAACCCCTCCCTGGCTCCAATCCCCACTCTTACCTCCCTCCGCCCTTTCTGCATTCCTGTGCAGTTGGTCTTATTTATTTTTCAGTCAACTGAGGGTGTTGTTAAGTCTTTTATTTCTCTGGCTGCCCGATTTGGTTCTGAGGCACTCCACTCCCTGCCCTGCTCACGACAAGAATGCTTGGGAGTGCTCAGCCAGCCACATCCCTCCCCGGTATCGGAACACCCTGTTCTTAATGCTCTTTGAGAAGCGGCATTTCTGAGGCCTTTCCCCACTGCTGTGACCCCCCGCCCCCGCCCCCCATTCAGCCAGTGGTCTAATGAAGGCCAATGGCTCAGAGACAGCTGGGGGAAGGTGGTAATCCTGGGGAACATTGTGCGTTGCCCACATCTTATGCTTTCTTCTCAAAGCTTAAAAAAGAGATATTAAGAGGCTGCTTCTGTTCTGTGAGTGTTGGAGGCTGGGCGATGATGCCATTGCTTAATTGGTGGTGTCATGATCTCCATTTGAGTGATTTGTTTAGCTCTTTGTGGCCCTTTTTGGTTTGCGCGCACCATGTGATATTGACAAAGCGATGAGAAACGAGAGTGTGATGACGCTTGGCTTAATGCAGAAATCATACCTCGAGCACGGGTCCTTTCCCCCCTGGGACTTCGGACCTCAAGTCACTTGGAAGGGCTTAAGTGAGTCTACACTGCTTGCCTTTGAGGTCTGTGTGGGTCACCTCATTCGCCCAGTGGGAAAGCTATGGTCTGGGGACCAGCGTTTCCCAAGTATGCTGTTTGCCCAGGGCTGCACGTAGGAAGCCTGTGAGAGAGGCCAGGCTGAGACTCGGGCACTCCAGGTCTCTGTTTTAGGAGGTAACCCACAGACGACACCTACTCCCTGAACCGTATTGACTTTCGGAAGTCAACATTTTGGAAGAGTGTGGTTTGGTTTTGATCGTATCCCGGCAGCCCCTTGTCTGCCCTTGTTAATCGGATTCGTGATCTTAACCTGGGCTGGCTGGAGGCTGGCGATGTCATTCTGTGGATCTTGGGCGCCCTTGCAGAGCCGGACGATGGAAAAGTACAGTGTCTTCAGGCCTCAAGGCCCTACCAGCTCGGGGGCTGGCCAAATGGATTCCCTCTTATTTTTGAGAGAGCGGGAGGGTAGCGTCCAAACTGAAAATGCAGAGGTTTCGTGTGTGTGCTGGCTTTTTGGGGTTTATTTATTTATTTATTTATTTATTTATTTTCTTGGTTTTTACAGGAAAAACAAATTGGCATGAATGTTCTGTCGAACCAGCTCAGGCTGTTTGGGCAGATGCCTTTCTTTGCTTTTTTCTGTTTATTTTCCAACAAATCAATGCTTAACTGGTTGTTATCGGAGCAGAGCAACAGGTGCAAAAAAATAACTCAGCTGCCAACTCAAATGAAAAGGTAGGGCTTCTACCCCCTGGGAGGTATTCGGAAGATAACAGGAGCCCCTGCCAGCAACTGAATTAACAGCTCTGCTTACGGTGGGTTTTATGTTAACAACCTGCTCCTGACCCTCCTACACATAAACACGCCATTGTCTCGAGGAGAGACATTCAGCCCTTCAGACAACCGACGGCTTTATTCTGCCCCGAGTGGAGGTTGATTTTGGCTGAGGCTGCTTTGTGAAACTCAGGGGCATTACCCTGCCTGCCAACTTGATGTCTTAGCAAGGGTTTCCTGTGAGGGCAAGGGCGTGGGCTTGCCAGAGAGAAGAGGATCGGTACTGCCTTTAAACGTAGTTGAAGTTCTTTTCAAGGTTGGTCATTTCCAAATGCCAGAGCAGGGTGCCTGCCTCTCTCTGCTCCTGCTCCATTCCATCCCCAACAGGAGGTGGGAATTGAGCTCAGATGACTTTGGAGAGAGCTGCCATTGTTTGGGAAGTGGTGTCCTTATAGAATGAATAATCTACCAGGGCAGGGCAGCCTCTGTGTTTTGTCCCTAGCACCCGGGATGGTGTCAGTGACTAGTAGGCCTTATACACATTATGTATTTATGCATATGTATGCATTCCATATATATATCTATATAGGCAATACATATATATCTATATAGATGGATAAATTTCTCTCCACTGAAGGCTAAGACACTGATTTTTCTGGGCATGAGGCCTAACATCCAGGGTGGCTAAGTAATCTTCTGAAGGGCTAAGGCGGGGATGGGATCAGGTGAGGGTGAGTCAGACGGCCACGAGATTGTCTTCATGGGGACGATTGTCACAAAAATCCCCTGCAGACGTGGTGTTCCGAGGCCAAGTTTGTTTGTTCAGGCTCCAGAGACTCATACTTGCAAGTCGCTGAGCATTGCTGAATTTACCAGTTTGGTGATACTGAGCATTGGAAATTCCTTTATTTCAAGTTGGCAGAAAACATGGTGATAGAATCTCCATGGACAGATTGGAGCTGGAGTTCTCCAGACTGAATGTGTCATCTCTGACTTTTCAAGGATTTCCTGGCATTTATGGATGTCTCCTTCAATAGTGTTAGCTCCTAGAGTTAGTTATCTTATTGTGGGAAATGAGGGAAGGCAGGTAGGTGAATCTATGACCAGAAGTTCTTAACTGTGAGAGTGCTTAAGGATTAGTTAAGGGAGGTTCTTAAAAATGTAGGTCCTGACCTGGCTGGTGTGGCTCAATTGACTGAGTGCCAGCCTGCGAACCAAAGGGCTGCTGGTTCAATTCCCAGTCAGGGTACATACCTGGGCTGCAGACCACGTCCCCAGGGGGGTGCATGAAAGGCAACTATACGTTCATGTTTCTCTCCCTCTCTTTCTCCTTCCCTTACTCTCTCTCAAAAAATAAATACAATCTTTAAAAAAATGTAAATCCTGGTTCAGAGATCTTAGGTGGGAGCTCAGGAAACTTCACATTTAACCCCTCCTCAGGTGAGGAAGATACAAGTGGTTGTAATAAGAAGTAAAGCCTGTTGTTTGTTTGTTTATTTGTTTGTGATTTAGAATAAAGAAAGGGGTGAGTGAGGAGACAGTTGCTGAAGTTCAGGGTGGTAGTAAATTTGATGAAGTCTTTACTGCATTTGCCAAACAGAGGTTGAGAATGGCCCTGCTGGATGCATGGTTCCTACTTTGGCAGCTGAAGGAGAGGGATGGGAGGCCCTTCCTGGTATCCCTGTAGGGGAACAAGACAACACCAAGGCCAAGTAGGAGCAAGAAGAGAGTCTCTCAGGCCTTCTCTCATAGGTTGGTGTAAATGTTTGTCTCTGAAACCTGACTCCACTGAGAAGTCTTCTCTATTTTCCAATCCATCCTGAGTGCAAGAGAGATTTCTTAAAGATCCATGATGTCCACAGATCCGTAGGGGTTAGTGGGTGATCTTTGGGGTTCCTGGTGCCCACAAAATACATGAAAAACCAGTTGCGGACATGTGTTTTTGCTAAACAGAGGGAGCCCTAACTTCTACTGAGGTCTCAGAAGGCTCTGCGACCTTTTAAGATTCAAAATTTGCCCTATTCTCCTTAGTTTGCCATATCTGAATGGGATTGATAAAGGCTCTGGAGGTCACGTAAGATAATCTCGTCTTTCAATCAACTTTGGTGTCTGTCCGCTGTCGGTTTCTTTGTCTGGCACAACGAATGATAAAGATCAGCTTGGCGTGTATATTTCCAAATGGCTTACAGTCAGTAATGGGTGTCTATAATGGATCAACACTTGGCCTCCACGTATGGCCTCATTGCTCACGAAAACGCTTGAGAGCCCAAGAATAATACCTCAGATGTTGCCCCTGGAGCGTGACATGTCTGCTTCAAAACGCATTACAGGCTTGTGAAACTACCTGTGATGTAACACCGAGAGGATCAAATACATTCCCCAAGCTTGATTCACATTTTGATTCACTTGAAAACCACGCATTTTGTCTGCCTTCTGTTCAGCGAGACTTCGCATGTACGTGAATTTGCGTTTCTCCTCCTTGGGAGTGCAGTTCTTTCGAAAAGACAGTCACACTGAAACAGGAAGTCCATACGCGCTTGCAACATCCTTAAGGCAAATGCTTTGAATTCACCTGCTGCTAACTTTGATTCAGGACTGAAAATGGTCTAGACATCGCTATCATCTCCAAAGTAATTATTCAAAATGCCTAATTGCTCCTCTGGCTTGAGGAGTAAAAATAGCCACACGCCAGCTGGCTCTGTGGCAGTTTGGGGATGGTGTGGTTGAATGAATAAAGGAGCTAGGAAGACGCAGACCACGGCTTTAACTTCCAGCCCCCTGGGGCTGGAGACAGAGAGCATGGGCACCAACCAGCCCTGTTTGACATCTGCTCTGCGGCCCTCAGAGCTCCCTGGTAGCAGGAGCGAGCTGTGCTTTTTGGCCTGAGGCCTACTTCAAATAAAGCACAATAGTTATGGATCAGTCTATTTCCAAAATGTAAGATAAAATGACTTTATTGAGTCATAGAGGGAGTATTGATAGTATATATGTACAGGGTCGGGCAAAAGTAGGTTTAGAGTTGCAAGTACATGAAACAGAGATTATTCCTGCATTATCATTTATTAATTATTATTTTTCATATGAATAACTGTAGACCTACTGTTGTCCCATCTTATTTGTGTGCATCTGCACATATGTGTGTGTACGTATACCTGTAAGTGTGTGCCTACGGATATATGTGTAGATCTATTTTAATGGCTAAAAGAGTGTCGTGAGTTAAACTGGCACAGCTTTGGAACCACTAAGCATATTGTAGAAGAGGCAAGATGAAGGCAGCTTTCTACTCTTTCATCCTGGAGGGAGCTCTTGGACATGTTGGAAAGAACGATGGCTTCAGATTGCTCGGGCAAAAGGGAAAGAGGGTCTCAGTCAGGGTCCTTGCATGACCAGATGTGCCTGAGTTTTATAATCTTGGAGAAGCTCGACAAAGGCGAGAGGCCCCAGAGGGCACAGGGAGAACGCTGTGAATATGTCTGGAATGGGGTGGGGGTGAGGATGAGTTGAAGGCAACATTCTACTCCGGCAAACACCTTCTTCTCAGTAGAAAGTGGCTAAGTTCCTGGGGTTTACTGCTAGATGGTCTGAAGTTTGAATTCTCTTCTTGCTCCAATTCTTGCTAAGCTGTGCGACCTTGGACAAGTCACCTAACCTTTCTGAGCCTCAGATTGGTCATCTGTGAAATGGCATAATATTAACCTTAGAGAGTTATTGTTTCTTCTCAGTTGAGACTCACAATACAAATAATACAAATGCACTTAAAACTATTAGCACAGAGCTGGCACATTTTAAGTGTTCAATAAGTCCTAGCTGCTACAGTATCTTTATTATTACTATTATCTTTATAGCATTCATTCCTAGGTCTCAGTAACCCCACCACAGAGCAAAAGACATTTCTTCCAGCTGGGCTGTATTTGTCTCTGCTGGGAGGAGAGGCCAGCCAAGCGGTCCTTGGCTTTGATAGAGTCTGTGACTGGGCACAGCCTCTGGCGTTCTGGGGCACAGGGCTCCAGCTCTTAGCCAGTGGTGCGTCCTTCCCTTGCTTCTTTGCCCTCTTTAGCTCAAATCCCAGATCCTATTCTTTGCAGACACTGAGCATTCCTCATGCTAAGGGGACCTATTGGATAAAGAAACCCCATGGCCACTCTCTGGCAGGAGCTCTCTCCTTTGCGCCTGTAAACCAGCCGTGGCGTATGGGAGGGCAGGGCAGGGCGATACCCACGGCCTGCGGAAGTGCGCCCTCCCACTGCTCCTGGCCACCTTGGGCACAGTGTGTCTTGTGGGAGGAATGGGAGCAGGAGGGATGGCTTTCTGTCCCTCTAGCAGGGACTATGCCCTCAGGAGCACAGTAGGGCTTCTCTGAGCAATGGCCGAGAAAGGCTGTTCAAAGCTCAGCCTCATGGTGCATCCGCACAGCAGCCCGGAGTGGGGTGGGGAGGCTGGAACTCTGGCTCCAGGCTCGACTGTGCCAGCCAGCTGGAACTAGAGAGTATTGTGTGGATGGAAGAGGTGAGAGGCCTTGCTTGAAATGAACTTGGCCCTGAATTTCCTCCTTGGAGATCCAATAAAATAGTAACAACACAATAAATAACAAAGCAGCTAACATTTACAGGTACTTACTATGTGTTAAATACTTTTCTATGCATTTTACAGATGCCTTCTCATTTTATCTTTCAACAACCCTTTTCATATCATCTCCATTTTATAAATGAGGGAACTGAGGCCTGGAGAAGTTGGATTATTTGTCCAAACCTTCCCCTTTAGTAAATTGGCAAAGCCAGGCAGGATTTGATGTGTGGCTATCTGACGCCAGGGTCTGGAGTCACCAACCATTATACTATCCTGCCTCTGAAGAGTCCATGCTGGCTCCCAGAATGTCCCCAAATCCCATCAGCCCAGTTTTAAAGGGAGATTTGTGGGCAGTCCCTATAACAATAGCTGACGTTTCTTGGCACTTGCCACACACAAGAGATAACACGCTGGGAATGTCGCAGATATTCTCCTCGAGTTCTCACAGCAACTCCATTCCCCCCCCCCCTTTTTGTTGTATGGGGAAACTGAGGCTTTAGAGAGGGTGGTACTTCCCTAAGGTCAGCACAGCCAGCTGGCCGGCAGAATCAAGACTTCACCCCTCCGAGGCATGAGCTCTTACTCTTTCTGCCTTGGAGAAATATAGCAACGCTGGGCTGCGTGTGAAGCTTCTCTCACCTTGACTTTGTCCTTTCAACTCCGATGTCAGAGAGATCCGATCTTCGGGGCCAGGCTCACCTTCTCCTGAGCCACAGCCGAAATGTGAGGCTCTGAAAACGCTGGGGTCAGGCCGAGGGGTCTGCTGTCCCTGCCCCGGGTGCGGTGGAGGGTGGCGGGGGCCGGGAGGGAGGGAGTCTGGCTCCGACAGGGCCTAGAGGAGGAGCGGGCACAGGGGTGCCGGGCGCTCTCTGCATGTGGGTGGCACAGAAGCGGCCCAAGTCCTTAGCACCTAGGGCTATGTGGGAGTTTGTGTTTGACCTGAAACTGCCTGTTAACAAAGTGGGGAGCAGGGGGTGGCCTGCCTCTCCCACCACGACACGGGCAGGGGCCGCGCCGGCACAGCTCAGCGCTGCCTAAATTCAAACAGGTCCTGGCTGGAGGCCTGGTGCGAGGTTCTCGTCTGCACTGTGGTCTGCTGGGTAGCCTGTGTGGCTCTTCCTCTTCTAATACATTGTAGATGTCTGTCCCTAAAAGTGTCCCTAAAAGTGTCATTGTCTTAGACACTTTTGCACAGAGGGCGATGTCTTGGTCAATGTGAAAGTCTGGACGAATGGGGGGCCTGGAGCCAACACTGTTCCCTCCCACTTTTCCTACACAGGAAGGGGGGATAAGAGAATGTAGATGGAAATCCCTGGATAATCCACATTGTCTTTCAGTTTCAGTGTTTGAAATACAACATACAGTTTTTGTGTGCGCGGAGTTTTAATAGCCCAAGCAACAGTTTGTGCTGTGTTCCTAGAACACCACCTGGGAATAGACAGAGTTGCCCCTGATGCCCCGTGCATTTTCCTAAACCTCCACTTAAGATGCAATGACTTGGTTTGTACCAGGCACTCTACAGGGGCCTTACTGTCCCTTATGTCATTTAATCCTCCCACGAGCCTAGGTGGTAGTTACTGATGTCATGTCTGTTTCCCAGGAGAGAGTAGGGCTGCTCACAAAGGGTAAGGGATAGCCCACAGTCATCACACCAGCAAGGTCAAAGTCAGAGCTGTCACTTCCACAGGTTCTACATTTAACCAGCATTCTCAGCTGGGGGTAATTTGGCTATAGGGGACATTTGGGAGTGGGGGAGGGTTGCATTTGCTACTAGAATATAGTGGCTAGAGACCAGGGATGCAGCTAAACATCCTGCAGTGCACAGGATGACCCCTGCCACAAAGAACCATCCCACCCCAAAATATCAGTCATGTAGAGGTTGAGAAACTCTGCTTTTCACCTAGTGCACGTGGCTGAGGACCACCTCCCAGAATTCTCCCTTGAGCTAGAGATGAGGAGCGATAAGTCCTTTATCCAGCTTGCTTCTGACTCGAAGGGTGAAATCATTCTTACTTAGGCTCTGAATTTTCTTCTTCAGCCCTAGAAAAGGTAAAGCGTGTTAGAGAAATTTCTTAAGAACTGATGTTTAAAGAAAGGAAAGGAAACTGATCTTTATTGAAGGCGTGTGCACTGGTGCCAGATTAGACACCTTTAAACCCCTTATACTATTTATCCTTCAAAACAGCCCTTATACTTAGAAGACATCTATACTCCCCTGAGTCCGCCTTTTAAAGCAGAGAAGAAGTTGAGGCTCAGGAAAGTTAACATACTCAAGGTCACATGGCTCAGAGATGGAGCCAGAATTCTAACCCAGGCTTCAAAGATGCCAAGTCTCTCTACCTCACTTCCTGGGTGCTTTGCTGTTCTTTTTTCTCTTTCTTTTTTTCTCCTTTTGGTAGAAAATAATAGAAGCTATGTTGAAGGTAAAGTGGGAAGTTTAAAGAAGAGCATTAAAAAATCCTCCTACTTTTAATTTTTTAAATTTTACTTATGTATTTATGTATTTATTTTAGAGAGAGGAGCAGGAAGAGAGAAAGGGAGAGAAACAGCGATGTGAGAGAGATGCGGTGACTTGCCTCGCGTCATTGCATGCATTGCCTCCTGCTTGTGCCCCGACTAGGGACCAACTGAGCCACACCGATCAGGGCTCCATGATCTTATTTGACCTCCACAACAGTCCTCTGAGGCTGTTGGGGTGCTGAGGCAAATGTCCTCCTTTTACACCCAAAGAACCTGGCCCCAGAGCCAGGCTGGCGTGGCGAGAGGCCTTCAGCCGTATGAGCCCGGGGCCTGCGACGCCCTGGTGGGCTGGAGACACGGGCCGCCTTTTCTCGCAAGCCCGGGTGAGCCTCAAGTGCACTCTGACTCAGTAAGGGTTAAGCCACATAAACTCTTTTATGAGCAGTAACCATTTACTATGCCCTGTAAAAAAGGGCCCCTCGCTATACTGACTGCTTTCCCTGGGAAAAGGGGTGCCAGCCTCCTGGGGGGCGGGCAGCAGTGACCTTGTGGTCCTCGAGGCTCCTCTGTGGGTTGAGTAGCTCTGGAGGCCACCAGAAGGTCGTGGCAAGACATGGTGTCCGCCCTGAGGAAAGGGGCTTGCGGGCAGCGGGTCACAAGGGGAGAACCAGGCCACGTTGTCCTGTGACAGTTACTGAATTTTTTTTTTACCGCCCCCTAAGCTCTCTCCACGCACGCCCTCGTTAGCGTCTCATTGTACTTTCAGCGTGGGATTGTTCCCATTTTACAGGTGGGGAAAGTGAGCATCAGAAAGCTTTTGGCTAAACGGAAGTTGTTCAAGGCCATGCATAGTAATCAGGGGACCTAGGATCTGAGCCCACATCTCCCCAACTTCAAAGCCAGGGTGCTCAGCTCTCACACCACCCTGCCTTCTGGGGTTCTATTTTGGGAAATGGTGAGCAGAAGCGCTGAGCTAACCTAGGAAGTACCTCAGAATTGGCCAGGGCAGGTCTTGCTTCCACTGAAATGGCCACTTAGAAAGAGCCCTGCAGGCAAGTTCTTGTGAAAGAGTTTCAGGGAAATCTTCCCTGCCCACCCCCCACCCCACCCCCCCAAGCCTGGAGGGCCTAGTCCTCCCTGCAGAAGGGCTGGGCTCTGAGCTTCAGCCCTTTCAGGGTTAAACAGTAACCTTTTTACTGCTTGTGGTTGAGCAAATTTTGGCGAGGAACAAGCCCAGCCTTGAGCAAACAGGAGACCGGCCGTGCCCCTTCTCTGCCCAAGCCTCCCTGCTGGGGACTGGGAGGTTTTCTTTTGCCTTGAAGTCCCTCATCTGACTCTACCTGTAGAGCAATTGCTCCAGAAAGCTGGATGGGGAAAGGCTCTGTTGTGAAAAAGAGAGAGATATTTGACTTGGGTTGGGTTCTCCTTCTCCGAGGGCGAAAATCAAAGAGGTTTCTGGAAGACAACTTAAAATCAATTTAGTCACCTTCTTTATAGGTGCTCGTGTGGGGAAACTGAGGCCCATGGTTAT
Organism: Micronycteris hirsuta; assembly: GCA_004026765.1. Classification (NCBI taxonomy): domain Eukaryota; kingdom Metazoa; phylum Chordata; class Mammalia; order Chiroptera; family Phyllostomidae; genus Micronycteris; species Micronycteris hirsuta. The sequence continues at coordinate 48,136 of PVJI01001440.1, forward strand.
TTCTGGTTTGGGTTGGGACTGTCCTCATAGTAACACCTGCTGGGGAGCCACGCCCGATTTTGTGCCAAGTGTTTAAGGTGCGGAAACGCATTTAATCTCCAATCAATGCCCGTGGTAGGCCTGATCATGCACACGCTGCAGGTGAGGAAATGAGGGTTCGGAGAGGTCGATGATGACTGTCGGAGCGAACACTAACCTTAGCGAGTAAGTAGTAGAGCCTGGAACCGGCCCCAGCCCTTCTGGCACCGGGACTCTTACCTCTTACACACGGCACCGCCACGTAGAACCCAGCTCTCCTGTCTTGACATGCCGGGCTCCCATCACGGCCACAGGGTCATCCTTCCCACCCTGGCTTCCCTTTCCCACCTTCTACGTAGGCTGGATTCAGGCCCAATTTCTGCCGAATGACCATGAGGATGATGTTAATGATCATCATAAAGGTCTCTGTCCCGCCTCATTTAACTCTGTCCCCAGTACCTGAAATAGTGCCCAGCCTATTATAGGGCTGATACATTTCTGTTGAATAAATGAATACATGAGTGAATTTCTTATCCCTTTTCCAGGCCCCTGTCCTCCCCTCTCCGACCCTCCACAGAACCAGAGGGGTAGTAGCTAAATCAGAGGAGGAGGTTTTGAGGATCTGGAACTACTCTGGGTGGGTGCTTTGATCCCGGGGACCCTGGGGACACTCGAAGATGCAAGATTCCTCCAGAACAGGCAGAAAAGTTTCCATGATCTGCTGCTGTCAAACTAGCTTTCTCTCCCTACCTCAACATTTTAGGAAGCGCAAGTTACCTTCGTACATCCTCGGTCATGCTCACGCGCCTTCTAGAAACAGGTTGCTTTTCTCCTGAATGATCGAGCATTCACTTCAACGGGGCTGGGGTCTGAACAGCACCAGGGGCCTGGCTGGGGGGTGAGAACATTACATACAAATAGATGCTGGAGAATTGAAGCAAGTATTTCTAAAGTATACAGTTTTTACATTGTTTAAAAACTTTCAAGCAAGCCCTTGGAAGAAAGGCTCTTCTCCGGGGTCCTTTACTGGGCAAATGTGCCCTCAGACTGAGAAAGTCACCTTTCTGTCCCCTTTGAAGCTTGTGGTATCCTGCGGGTCTCTAAGAGGAGAGAGAAAGCTAGTCAGAACTTTTACCGGGAAGGAAGGGAGGGGGAGTATCTTGTCGGGGAAGCCAATGGATTCCTGATACGATTGAGAAGCCAGACACTGGAGGAGCTCCAGGCGCACTGCGGCTGAGGCCCTCCGACACAGCCCGCCCGCGGCAGGTAGCTGTGCGGAGGGAACCTGCTGTGCGCCCCGGTGAGGGGCTCCCCGGGTGTGTTGGGACTTGGGAACATCTGATTTCAGGTTCCTGCACAGGTGTCGGATCTGTGCTAGTACCAGCTTGGATTTTCATTGATTGCAAGTCCACTTTAAACAAAATCTCTTTGGCATTTTCACTTTTGAAAAAAAAAAAAAAAAAAGACAAGGCTTGGCTGCTGGCCAGACTCACCCTGGGAGCAGGTATTGCCTTTTCCCTCCGCTTCATTCCTAATCAGAGATTATTCATTTATGAATGAGTGGCTGTAAAAACTTGCCTCATGCATATGAAAATTGAACCTGGAAATTTTTAATTGCCAGGGAGTTTTGCATTTACTGAAAGGGCTGTGGCAATATGCTTTGGAGGCAATGGTTGGAAGGACAAATTCTCTTCCTAAATTCACTCTAAGACTTGTACTCTCCAATGACGTTTGTCCAAGAGGCACTGACTGAACGGGCTGTTTGATCACCTTACAGATCATGATTCTGGAAGGAAGTGGTGTAATGAATCTCAACCCCAGCAACAACCTCCTCCACCAGCAGCCAGCCTGGACAGACAGCTACCCCATGTGCAATGGTAAGGGGCCTGAAGGGGTGTCACGCCCCATGGGGACTTTTGCTTTGCTTTCACTAGACCTCGTTTTCCAACTTCATGTATGAACAGTACAGCAGGAGGTGTGAGGAGCCGTGGGAACGGGCAACACTCTTCATGCTGGAGTTCTCTGTAGTCCCTGGTGCTCCAGACTGAAGTCCATCTGATCTACCTCATCGTTTCCTCCCACGACTCAAGGTTCTGGGTGGGCAGCCTGGCAGAGAGGGTTGTAGAAGAGAAGCCCAAAGGGGAGGTAACCTGTTAAAGCTTTTAACAGTATTTGGCTTAAGATTTCAAGGCAGGATAGGAGGAAAAGGTATGTGTGCGCATGTGCATGCAAGTGTGTGTGTGTGTGTGTATGTGTGTGTGTGTGTTGCACGGAAGCATGGAGATCGAGGAGGAGGGCGTAATAGCAGCTTTATCTTTCTATTTCACGTTGCAGTGACCTGCCTTTGGAAGGGGAGAGGAGGTATGTTAGGAGACCATATGCCCCCTTTTCATGCTTCAGTCTAGAACCTGTTGATTAGGAGAGGGAGGGGTGGTGGTGGGGCTTACAGAGGGTTTGGTGACCAAGCCCATGGCTTATTGTAGAAACGGAACTGAATCAAGCTGTTGCTGAATGAGGGCCCCACGCCCCATTGTGAAGGCATTCAGTTTAGACTGCTGTGCCCCAAGCTGCAGTGGCTTTAAGAAGCTCTGGGTCTTCTCTTGCTGTGCACCTGCTGCTAATCTCCCCACCAGAGACCCTGCTGGTCTGACTCCCCTAAAAAATGGACACAGCCTCTTGGTGAGCAGAGTTTGAGAAGGTGGATGATAATGGAAGGATTATGTTCTCTAATAAGCAGCTGGTCTGTGGGCAGATCCGCCTCTTAACTCGAAACCCCAGCCAAATAGGCACAGGTGACCTTCTCTTACTTGGTCACCTGTCCCGCCAATCTGCTGCCTTTTCAGGGTAGTGACAGTTTCTGTTGCTGGCCTCAGATTGCCTGTGGGGACCTCAAAGGAGGATTCCAAATATGGCAGGAAGGTTCTTCAGACTGGAAAGTCTTTGGCATCCCTCGGCCCCTGGATCCTCAGTTAAGGCGGCGTTCTCCCTGTTTGCTTTGGAGCAAGCCAGGGCAATTTATTCAGCAGGGAGAAGAATCGAGGTGCCATTTTTACTTCTTAATTTCCAGAAGCACCAAAGATTGCCCAGCTTCTGGTCATGATTGATGGAGTGGGGGAAATCAGTTGAATAAAAGAGAAGAGCTAAACTCATAGGAGTTTCAGTGTTTCTCCTGAAATCTCGGGCATCTGATGAGTCCACGGCTGATGCAGAGAATTTCCCAGCTGACTTCATATAAAATTTTCTGGTTCTTTCAAGTTCTAACAGGATGCACTATCAAGAACTATCCTCTAATCTGGATCAGGAGATGCTGAAAGAAGAAATTATTCCAGGCCGGTTGTTGGGTTATTGAGAGTCATTACCTCTTGTTTTCACTCCCAGAGCTGCACTCAGCAACTCTGAGCTATCGCAGCAACTCAATTATTTTGGGAAAAGAGAACAAAGATTTGTGGAACCACAAAAAACATAGTCCATCCTTAAACAGCTGTATTTGCGAGGCCGCCCCCCCCAATTCAAAGTAAATGGAAACATCCAGTCTAAGCTCTTTGTGTTTATATATTTGGAAATATTTCTATGTAATTAAATTTTTGGAGTAGATTTTCCCAATCTTTGTCCTCGTCCCTCGCTACCACTGGCTTCCCCTCCAGGGCCCAAGCTGAGGGTTCAAGGCTGTTTTTGTCTGGCCAAAAGGTATGAGGAGTAAAGTATTAAACACACCGTGAGTGGCAGGTATTACCCAAGGCAGTCACCTTCTTGCCTAAATCATCTAGATCTCTTGGTCGAGTGCTTCTGAGGTCTGGAAGCGGAGTATGGGTTCTGAAGGAGTGAGCAAAAGCGGGATTGGGTTGGAAACATTCCCCCCATAGCGTCTCCTCTGGAGGCGTTGAGGGCTGGGCCATGGCATTACGGGAATCCCATCTTTAGGGGTTCTTTAGTTTCTCAGAACTCAAACTGTATCCACAGATGATCATCATCACCTTATTATCATCATCATCAAGTGGAAACTTCTTAGGAATGCAGAAACTCAGGTCTCACCCCAGATCTGTGGAATCAGAATCTGCACTTGAACAACATTCCCTGGTGATTCATAATTCCATTAGAGTTGGAGGAGTACTGATCTACCGTGGACTTGAAGCAAGCTGGGGACAGTTTCCTTGCACTACGTGTTCCTCTGTTGGTCCCTCCTTGAGTTTGTGGAAATGTCTGTGTGTCGTATTCAGTAGGATCTCCCCTGCTTCAGCTTGGTGGGCTGCAGTAGGGTATCCCCCTGGCCCCTGCCCCTCCTCTTTCCAGGAGAGAGCTATTGCCCTTAGATCTCTGTTTACAAGGACACTGACTGTCAGACCTCTCTGGCCTGTTACCTGCCCCCAAAGGCTGCCTCTCTCTTCTCCATCTCGCAGGACTTGGGGCTGACTTTGTGATGTTCCCTTAAGCGAACACGAAATGGTAGCCTTACAGAGATGGTTAGCTCATATTAAGCTTAGCAAGTTTTATTGGCTTGACTGAACTTCTCTTCGTCACTGGCATTTGAATGAACCATCTCATGAATGCACCTCACAACTCTTCTAGGTTCCCACGTTATTTCTTCCTCAGCAGCAAATTCCACTAAAGAAGTTTAGAGAGAGACCCTAAGATGGCAAAGCCTCTGCGGTAGTTTCCGTAGGAGGTACAAAGACGGGTGCGACAGGGTCCGTGCCTGTGAGCATATGATTTACAGAGGAGGATGAGACAGTGTTTAGACACCCCTAAGGATAAGCCGAACATGATGGAAGCCAGTAGGAGGAGTGCCCGACACGTCCCCTGGAGATTCAGAGGAGAGCAGTCCTTACCGAAAGTTGGGACTCTGTGATGACCTCGTGGGGTGGCCGGGGTTTGAAAGCTGGGTAGGAATCCAAAGGGAGTGATTGGTAGAGTATAAGCTGGGCTGAAAAAACAACATAGAAAAAAGGCAAAAGTCGTAGGGCATTTGAAGCATAGCTAGTTAAGAACCTCAGTGAGTGGCTTGGCAGTTTTGTACCTAATTTCATTGGGTAGAGGGAAGTGACTGAAGGTAACTGAGTAAGGAAATGACCTTGCAGTAGCTCTGATAACCAGTGTGGGGCAGGGGTAGCGCAGCACAGTTAGCAGATGAGTAACCTGGGCCACTTCGGGGAGAAGCAAAGGCATCAAAGAGAAAAGAACCTTACTCTCAGGCCTCACTTTTGGCTGAAAATGGTCCGAGTTTGGGGTATGCATGTGTGTGTGTGTGTGTGTAAGAGAGAGAGAAAGATGGGAGGGAAGAAGAGAGAAACTACGTGGGTATGAACAATAGCCAGTAAGTCGCCGACACTGTAGTGATGTTTCCGCTTTGATGGTACTTTGGGGGAGCTGGGGAATGAGCTCACGTCCTCGATATTTCAGGTCTCAGGTCCTCATCCACTCCCAGGGGTATTTTGCACTAAGGAGGGCATCAAGGGGCACAGAGGCTGAAAGGTCATATGGACGAGGCCTCGACCATAACTGGGAAAAGAATCGTATTTCCAAGAGCCTCCTCTCCAGAGCCAGTCTCATGCTCCGCCCCCACTGGTGCACAGGGATGTGGTTGCATTCCTCATCCCATCAGGCACCAGTGGTACAACCCCCTGTCTGGGATTATGCCCGGGGACAACCGTGGGTCACTCAGAGAACCATCTCCTCTTTTGCAGTTTCCAGTGGGTTTTTTGGAGGCCAGTGGCATGAAATCCATCCTCAGTATTGGACCAAGTACCAGGTGTGGGAGTGGCTCCAGCACCTCCTGGACACCAACCAGCTGGACGCCAGCTGCATCCCTTTCCAGGAGTTTGACATCAATGGCGAGCACCTGTGCAACATGACTTTGCAGGAGTTCATCCGGGCGGCGGGGACAGCAGGGCAGCTCCTTTACAGCAACTTGCAGCATCTCAAGTGGAACGGTGACTATATTTCTCCCCATCTCACTAGGAGCCAGCTGAGAACTCTGCAGCCAGCAGGGTTCCTAGGCAGGGACGCCAAAGGCTGGTCTCACCTCCTGTTTCCAAGACAGGGAAGTAGAAGGGAGGTGAGAGAACAGGCACGAAGCCTAGGCTACGAGGTGTGTCTCATCCCATACTAACCTAGTGTAATGTAATCCTCTCCTTATGGCTGATTATCTAGGAGATGTGCTAGCAGGGTATTCACAGAATACTGGCTATTCTCAGAAAACCTTTTCTTCTTTGCCTGGCAAACAGGGTTCGATTGTTTCATTCCTAATTACTTGCTTGCTAAGATCATCATGGCTACTTTTTTTTGTTTAAACGTCTAGACCTAGGTTCTTTGGATGGAACCTAAGGGTTGTAAGAAGATATGCAAAATTAGATCTATGTTTGTGTTTTGGGAGGGAAGGGGAGAAGGCTTACATGATTTCAGCGGAGTCTTAAATGTTCCATTAACTAACCAAAAAGGGGGTGAGAGCTTACGGCCTGGACGCATGTAGGATGTTTCTGCAATCATTTCTGGAGTTGCTGCTGCCCTCGGAGCCCCAGATGTCCGTGGTTGAGGTCTCACCTAGCACCCACACAGGCACCACTGAAATGCTGTGCCTGGGTGATGGTTTATACACGCGCACGCGCACAGCGGGGCAGGCAGCTTGTGTCGCGGGATGTCTTCGGCACTGGCGTAAAGTTGCCTTGATGACGGTTGTATAGAACAGGCTCCTCTGAGAACGATGGCTATTTTGGAAAGCAGTAATATGTAAAGAGAGCGAGCTGGCCTAGCCACATCAGAATGAACAAGTCTGTCTCAGCAGATGTCCTATGTAGGCACGTGTCTGGGGCTTTGAAAGCGCGAGAACCAGGCCTATGAACTGTACTCAGACCCCGCCCACTGCCGGCATTGCCGAGGAGGACCCCGGAGTCTGGCCGCAGAGCTGCCTGCAGTGGTAGCCACTCGGGGTGACCTCATTTAGCTCCCGGCACTTTCTCCTTCCCGCCCACCGCACAGAGGTGCTTGTGCATTTTTCTTATACTAGAACCAAATCAAACAAGGCTCTATAAATAACCCACAGGAATCTTCAGAAAGAGCAGACTTATACTTGAGGAATTAAAAATATTTACCTCCCCACCTCCAATTAAATCCAGTCCTTTAAACCTTTACCCTTGATTGAAGCCTAAGGCAGGGTGTCCTAGGAGGTGATGTGGCCATTTTTGACCTCCCATCTTTGACCTTCCATGACTTGTTTGGCTCCACTGGGTGCTGCTGGTGCCTCATGACCTCTCACCTTTGATTTGTTGTTTGCCTCTTTGGAGATGTTCTATTAACTTGCATTTATTAAGTGTTTATGTATACTAGGCACGCTAAGTGAATTGATTCATTTAATGACTTTATGAGAAAATACTGTACCCATTTTACAGATGGGACAGCTGAAGGTGAGAGAGTTTAAAGACATGGCCCCAGCTCCTGAGATCTTTATAATCTGGAGAGGAAAAAACATGAGATTTCTTCATATGTATATATGTGCTTTTGTATGTGACACATCTTTAGAGGGGTTGTAAGGCATAAAGAAGGGAAGAATCACTGCATTTCCCCAGACATGTCTTACAGATTGAATCTAATCAAAGTGGGTTTGATTAAATTTAATGCCAAAGAAGAATAAAGCTAGTTAAATTAAAATGGTTTTCCTTGTTTTCTCATTTTCATTTCGTATCATATCAATATGAGAAAGCACCTTAGATGCAATCCAATAATGACTTTTTCTAGTTTAAGCCCCTAAATTTACAGAAGAGGAAACCAAGACCCAGGAAGTAGAAGTGGCTTGCAGTTATTGGTGGAAAACTGGCCTTCTGACCTCTGAGGTTCTATTTCCACCATACTGAATGCCTTACCTATACAAAGCCAAATAATTCCATCTGATGTGGGCACCTGAGGTACTGACTTCCTACAGGAAGTTCAGGCTTGAGTTTGTAGCTGCACCACTGCAAACAGTGGTGATCGGTCACTGGGATTGGCAGAAGCTCTTCCAAGAAGCCAGGCCTGTCCTTGTTTAAGTTTTGGCTCCATGTGGGCCTGCTCTGACTTTCCCAACCTGTCCTTCACAGGCCAGTGCAGTAGTGACCTGTTCCAGTCCACACCCAATGTCATTGTCAAGACCGAACAAACGGGTAAGTAGTAGCAGACAAAGAGAGCCAACTTGGTAGGCAAATACCTTGGCGAGGACGAGTGGGAGGGAGTGTGAGGGAGTGTGGGAGCAGGACGGAGCCAGTGTCTTGGCAGGAAGCTCAGGAACGCCTCTTCCCTGGCTGCCTCCAGTGGGCTGCTCTCCATGGGCTCTATCCCTTGTGCTTGGGACCGGTGGCTGCCAGCTCTTTCTGATTTCTAGACTGAGGGTGAGACTAATTCAGCCCACACTTCTCTGCTTCCCACCCCTGGTCAGGGCATTGTCCAGGCTCCAGTCCAGGAGCTGGAAAAATGCAGAGTCTAAGTGGGCCTCCTATTCACCACAGAGAGCCAGGGGACTTGGCTGAGTTAGGAGAAGCAAGAGAGAGAAGAGGAGGGTCAGTGTCTCTCCCCCTCCTCCCTTGGTAGGGGTGTTACACAGAAAAGAGGAAGATGCAGACTTGCTGTTGTACATACTGTGGTTTCGAGGGGCCCTTAGAGGTTCTGAGGGAGTGTTGCCCCAACTCCTGCCTGTGTGCACTGTTAGATGGAAGACTACTCTGGGCCCTGAGTAGGGTTTGTTGGAGACTTGCAGGGGCAGGAACTGCCTTGAGGAGTTATGGCCTTGCACCAATCAGACCTCCTTGCATATTGACCTTTGGCCTATGGCCTCTTAGTCTAAGGAGAGCTATGCAAGTCACCCCCAGACCACTGGCCATGATAAAACTGTGCAGCTGCCACTGATCCACGGTTGCTCCCCAGGTCCTCATCAGTGAGACTGCAAGCCATGGGGGCCAACCCTGAGTTTGCCTCAAGCCTGCCCGAGGGTTGCGTGCCAGTCACTAAGGGCAGAATTTCACCTGGCGGTGATTTGTGAGTCATTTGGATCCCATTGGCCTCATAAAATATTTGCTCTTAAGGGATCTAGCCCACCATTATTAAGTTTAAACAAACAAACAAACAAAAAACCCACAATTAGCTTTCTCTAGCCCTGCCTTTCCCCCCACAGACCAGGGGCTGGGTTACCTGGATGGTCTGTGCTTTATGGGCCTGACTGCCCTAGAGGCAGGCAAAGGACTCCGCAAGAGCTGGTGCGCCCCACCCCCACAGCAACCAGAGACATAGCCCCGCCATGGCCAGGATGGTGTGCAGAGGCCCCCAATAAGTTGGTCATCCCTTCTTGACCATCCAGATATTCTTGTGTTGCCAGTTCAGAAAAGCTAAGCCAAAGGGTGGAGAAGAAGGTCCACCCAGGGAGGAGGGGGGAAGAGGCTCCAGAGGGGCCAACACCCCCAAACCTTTTGGTTCAGTTTGTTTTCAGAGACAACAACAGGTGTATGAGGTGACCCAACAAGGAGAGAGGGTGTAACCCCAAGAGATTGGGCTTGGGGTGCCCAAACACGTAGCTATTAGTTAAAATACCAGCTAAATCCCTGTGTCGTAAACAAGAGGACTTAGCCAGTGACTCAGGTTTTATACCTTTTATGTTGTAAAAACAAAATGAAACTCGGCCAGTGGCTTACCACCCGGCCCAGAAATTCAGAAGCCGGGCAGGAGGGGAGCTGAGGGCAGCCTTGATCTGTGAAGAGTAGAAATCAGGAAGTTCCTGCCGGGGACAGCTGAGAGCTCCTTGCCAGATCTTGCAGCTCTTGGCCAGCCAGGAAAGAAAATGCTTCTGTTGGAGACCAGCCCAGGTGTGGGCGTTGCGTAGGAGTTGGGCTTCATCTGGGGTAGGTGGAGGGGAGTTTCCTTTGAATCTGAAATCTGAAGAGTCAGTCAGAGTGAGACGTGCTTGTCGAGAGAGAGGGAGAGAGAGAGAGAGAGAGAAGAAGAGAGAGAGAGAGAGAGATGCTTTTGCAAGATGAGGCAATGGGGCCCTACTCTTACAAGTCGTTGGATTTGGGTTTTGAGAATTTTATGTTGTCCCTCAAGCTAATGAGAGAAATCCTAGAGAGAGGGGCCTGTCATCCAACTTAAGGGAGATCTCTCTATTGCAGTAATGAAGACACTGTGATAGAACTGACTAGACTTTTTCTGACAGAATCATTATTAATTCCCCCAGGAACATATTACTAGAAAAAGATGCTTATTAATCATGAATTTCTCTCTCACAGTTTCTTTTTCTAGTGTAAACATATTCTAGTCATTATGTAGTAGAATGCAGAACGACGCCAGGCTCCTGAACCCACCCCCTGCTATGTGCAAACCGAGAAAACTCCCAGGAAACCCAAGCATTGGTCTAGAATATGATCTCACTGTCGCAACTCCCCCTCAATGCGACAGGTGTAGAACATGGATAGAGCTATAACAATGTCGGTTTCCCCAGGACACTGAAGGAAACACGGGGTAACATTGTTATCAAGTAGCATGTGGCTGGAGCAGAATTGTATCCCTTCTCTCTGGGGACCGCCCCCTATATCCCATGCCTCTCTGAGGAATAGTGCATGAGAAGAAGCACACTCTCCCCGCAGGGATGACGATGGCTGACCGTTCCCGTTTTCTGTGCTTTGTAGACCCTTCCATCATGAACGCCTGGAAAGAGGAAAACTATTTATATGACGCCAGCTATGGTACAGTAGGTAACTAACTCCCCAGCACTTAATGCCCTTCTACATTCTGTCTTCGTTGTTCTCATGCCCGAAAAGGTCCCTGTCAGGAGGGGGCTCTCAATGTCCTTTATCTTTTCCTGCTACAGATTTGTTGGACAGCAAAACTTTCTGCCGGGCCCAGATCTCCATGACAACCACCAATCACCTTCCTGCAGGTAAGTCGTCCTGACATCAGAGGTTAAGTGGGCCTCATGAGAGTGCTTACTGAGCATTAATGAGAATTACTGACACTCTACATTTCCACTTGGCTGCAGTCTTTCTCATGAGAAGGCAAGGAAAGGGCTGGAGTTGCTGTTTATGAAAAGATCTGTGTTTGAGCCAAAATTCGTACATTGAAGATTGCCAGCAAGGGTACCTCTAGGAAAAGTGTTTGTCTCCTACGAAACCAGGTCACTCTCTTGTGATAACAAGAACTCTCTTTTCAACAAAAACTCACTCTTGGGAAATTATCTGATAAAGCTATTCATACTTGAGTATACTTACAGGGGAAGAAGGCTATATTTAATTTTTGACAAGTGTTGGACTTTAGAGAAAGAACGTCTGACAGTGGCATTCAGGGGTCTGCGAGCCTGTGGCGATGGTCTTTGGGTAGGAGGGTAGCGATCGTCAGAACCCTGGAAATCACACTCCTCGGTCAGGTTTTGAAGTCTGACCCTGACAGCTCGTCAGGACTCTTCAATCAGTCAGACAACCTGTACTTTTAAAATTCTGTTCTCATTAGTCATGTTTGGTTAAAAGTGGATCCACCTGGGGTCTATCCATGACTCAGTCAAAGTCACATTGAGTGAGACGGTTGGTCTGCCAGGAGTCTGGGGAGGGGCTTTCAGATGGTATTGCCCCTCCCTTTCACAGATAGGAGCATTGGCATGTGCTGTTCAGGAATGAGTGTGTCGGGGAGATGAATAGAGGGTTTCGTGCTGTCCCTTGATCTGGGTGTGAACTAGTGGACCTGTTTGGGTCAATGAAATGGAGCTTAGACTTGTCACAGCGAATTGCTCTTTTCCCGGAATTGAATTTGGGACTGCAGAACTGGGATTTAAATGAGTGAATGAGTGTTTGGAAAAGAAAGCACTGAATCAAACAACAACCCCTCCTCTCTCTCTCTCTGCTTTTGTTAAGTATGTTTTTGAGAACTGAAATAATGAAAGCTTTGGGTTTGAGGTTTTGTTCAGGTCAAGTCCCTTGAATGAGACAGGGCTGGGAGCCAGTGTAAATGCTTCTAGAACTGAAGTGAAGATCTGAGGGCAAGACATTTCTCTACTTCCCCCTCCCCCCAGCGACCCATACTGTGTGTCACTCTAAGTATTTGCTGAAAGTAGGAAATGGGTCCATCACTGGAAAGGCTCTGCAGTGAATTCGCCCTTCTAGGAGAACGGAGCCAATCGAGGTGACATTTCTGTGGCAAGCATCGCCACCCCGTCAAGAGAAGGGTTTCAGAGCTGAGGAAGCCAGCCACCCACTCACCCTCTGACTTCCTCTCACACTTCCTAAGATGCTACCTCCCACATCCTTCCTGTTGGGTCTTTGGCTTATGGCAAAAGATTCCAACTAAAAGTAAACTTGAACCAACCACTTTCTGAGCCTCTGGGGTTGTCAGGTCGGAAACCTAAAAGCCTTCATCACAGCTCTTCTGTCCTCTCTGTGTGACTTCTAGAACCTCGGAATGCAGAGGGGCCTCAGAGGCCAGCTCCTGCTTTCCTAGTTGCATTAACGAAAACTCACACTCTCCTAAGTCCACCTATTGTGGTTTTGAAAAGTCCTTTTTCAAATGGCCTTTACAAATCTGCTCTACATCATCTCCCCTCGTCCTTCGTTCCCCTGACCCTCATTCCTATCCTGTGATTGTGACCCAGGCTGGAAAATGAGATAATCAATTCAGGTCCTCTACCGGAATCTTTACTTCAAGAATTAGTTGCAAGTCAGGGGTGGGCAAGTTCTGTGGAATTACAGGCTTCCAGGAGGATATTTAATTACAGCCCTGGACGGGTCGATTCCTTTCAGTGTAGTTTAGCATCTATTGGATGGCACCAGACCCCCCCGCCCCACATCTATCATTTGTCTGAGTCTTTACCTTTCAAGCTCCCATTACATTGAACGCAGTTAAATATCTTTCTATATCTTCATGCAAGTTACAAGTTGAGTGGAGGCGGGGCCCAAGGTAAACTGATGCCCTCTGTGATAAAGGCAGGTGGGGAAGCGGGCTTTGTTTTGATTTCTCTGCCATCTGCCCATTTCATAAAATGGCCGCTAGTGTTCCTGATCTGCCCGATAGTCCCCGAGCCAATCACGCCAACTCAGGCTTGAGGTGTTTATTCACCGACTTGCTGAGCCTCCAGCTAGGGCGGCTCGGTCTATTATAGCCCTGAAATTTGTATATCCCGTAAAGAAATGGCTCACAGCTGAATCATATGCAAATGCTTCTAATCTTCGCTTCTTGCGAAGCAGCTTAGCTGAAGTCATGATCTGGCACTTGCATCATAAACCTGTGGCTTCGTGCGGCCCCTGCCCTGCCCGGACCTCGGCCCGAGGGGCCTGGGAGCCCAGCGAGAGGAAGCCCAGCCGGACCACTTCCCCGGAGCAAGCCGTCCTTTTATAAGCATGAATCACTTAACCACAGGGCTGCCTTCAAAGGCTCTGACTTTTATTTGGGGGTGAGGGGAAGACATCGTGGGGGAGGCCATCCGAGGAAAGGGAGCTTTGAGAACGTCTTAGCGCTAAGGCGGGTCAGTGATTCCACAGTTTGCCCTCACACACTGGGACGGGACAAGGAGGCTGCAGGAAATTGGAGTTTCCTTTTGCCTTTGGCTGCGTATTCCTTCACGTGATGATGGGAACATTTTTATTCGGGGATTTTTTTCTGCATTTGATCTTTCCCAAATGGGATGGAGGTATAGCCTAGGTAAATAGCTGACATCTCAAAGACAAAATTCTCTCAAGGCCTATCTGGGGGTTTTTAATTTGGTGCCCATGGACTCCTAAGGGAGCCACAAAGCCCTGAAATTGTGTACAGATTTTCACGAGTGTACTATATGTGCCTTTTCTGGGGAGAGAGTCTAAGGTCTCTGCCTTATTCACAAAGTTACCTTAATCCCAAAGTAATTGATTCTACGTCAGCTTCAATCCCATACACAGTGATTGGGGCCAATAAACTGGGAGACACTGTTTTTTTTTTTTTTCTGAATTCAACCCTGGCTTTGAAATAATGGCCCTGCATCCCTCCTGGCTGCCATTTGAAGATGAGCTTTGCTTGTGGCCTGCTGGGTAAATGCCACCCTTTGTCTGAAGAACAACGTGGCCCTGTCAGAGTGATGTATCACTTGGAAACCGGGGACGGTGCCAAACCTGTCGCAATATTGTCACATCCTGATAGGATGTCGCAACCTCACCCTGAAACCTACAGGGAGGGAGAGTGAAGTCTCCTTGCATTTCTTGTGAATTTGTCGTTCTAGATTTCAGAGAAATCCAAGTCAGGTGCAGGTCTCTTGCTGACAAAGACAGCAGAAAAATTCTTAACCAGAATAAGAGTTTTCTCCCCTAGCCAGATCTTGTTAAATCCCTCTCCCGCATCTGGTTGCAGCTTTTGGTGAAACTGCAAGGGCGCTGAGTCGTGACTAGCCAGGTGGTCTGACAGGCAAATGGGCCCACAAACACGGGGAAACACAGAATCATCACATTGGAGTTACTTTTTCCCACCAAGTAGAGAGAGCATCATGGAACTGACCCTGATTCTTGGCAGGGAAGACTTTCATAAAATCTGCTATGTGCCGCCACCTTAAGAAATGGCATAGGATGGTGGTTATGCGTTTGAAGCCTCCGACGTCAAACTGACCATGATCATGTCTTGGCTCTACTCTCAGGCTGTGTGACTCTAGACAAGTCATTCCACCTCTCTGTGCCTTGGCTCCTCCATAGCTGTCAACTTTGGATCACAACAGTGCCAACCTCAGAGGGTTATGGAGTGAATTGAATAACGTGATTCATGTGAAGTGCCTCGGTCTGTGCCTAGTACCTTGTGCTCAGTAAACAGGATCTGTTCTTCTTAACCATGTAAATTAGGGCTAATGGTTATTCAAACTTTTTAGAATAATGGACCACTCTTGGCAATTGAATGAATGCTATGGAGCTTCTCCCTTTGCATGTATTTTCAGTCAATCTGAAATGCCCTTGAAGGTCACATCTGGGTTAGTGAAGCCCAGCGTAGGCAGCCCCAAAGCAACATACCAGAAGAGAGGCATTTTACTGGCCCAGTACTTCACACAATGGACTTGGGCTTAGGAACTGCTCTGTATTAAAACTACAGAGCAGGATTGTGTGATTTCTTGTGATGGTTGTTGTTTGGCTCTGCCTTGGTCCTCCAGACGCCCAAAGTGCCTAGTGACAGACACACACTCACACACACGCCGCTGGATCATTTTGTTTTCTTGTCAACAAGTTTTAGTTCACAGATCCGCCTCTGTCATCTCTTTGGTGACAGTCACAAGGGTTACCATAACGAGTCATTTGTTAAACTAATCTGTGTTTCCATAGTCCCTGTGGCCCTCTGGACTGAGCGCCGGCCAGTCAATGGCCTCTTTGTCAGGCTGATTAAAATGTAACTTTGCATGCCAGAAAAAGGCACTCCTTTGGCTTAAACGCCATCCTTCTTTGTTATAGATGTTTACATTTTTGTATTATGAAAAATAAACCCTTTCAGTGACCTAAATCCTTCAATGGCTTTCCATGTCTCTTAGAATAAAAGCTAAAATCTTAAAATCCCACAAAGCCTCAATGGTCTGACCCTCAGCTCCAACCCTGTCCCCCTCACAGGCACACTGGCTTCTTCCTTCTATGTGGGCATATCAAACACACACTGACCTCAGGGCCTTTGCACTTACTATTCTCATTCTTGGGAGACTCTCGCACAAGCTCGCTGCCTGGCTGTCTCCCTCACACCCTTCTGGTCCCCTTCTAGAGATCCTCTGTAACTAGCACCGTATATTAAATTGCAAATTAGTCCCATCTCCGTACTTCTTATCCTGCAGTGTTTTTCTCCATAGCACTTTCTGTTTTATACTGGAAATGTGCCAATCCTATAGTATGTGCTCAATAAATATTGGTTAAAAGAGTGGATAAAGAATGACAATTATAATGGAAGGAAATAGGTAAATTAAACAAGCTCTTATTTTTCTCTTTAGCAGAGTCACCTGACATGAAGAAGGAGCAGGACCACCCTGTCAAGTCCCACACCAAAAAGCACAGTAAGTTGGCTGGCTTTCAGACGGCACAGAGCCGGTCCCTTCAAGTTGGGTGTCACCAGAGGCCACTAGTTTTTAGACAGATATTGCCTCTGCCTGCTGCCACCATTTCTTCACCTCAGACTGGGGGTTGGGGGGTGAGAAAAAAGAGGCAATGCTTGCTGGCAGAGTAACCCCTCTGCAGTTGTTTCTCAAAGTGGAGCCCCAAAGTGTGTCTCCCCCTCATCCTGCCTATTTGTTCTAAAACAGAGACGCCCAGTGAATAAGAACTTCTTGTAGGCATGGGGTTAGTGGTCACCCTTTCTCTAGAAAAGAGGGTGGGACAAGAAGAAAGATGGGAAGAGACTGCTGAGCTGGATTATTGTTCTTTTGCTGAGTGTTGGCTTCCTACTTCTGTGGAATTATTGTTCCAAGAAATGACTGTTAATTCTTACGATTCAACAGTGCTCCTTGGGAGTTGTACTTCCCCCAACAGTAAAACCTTATGAAAATTTTAAAGTATGAAAGTATGAAATGTCAGAGACAAGGTGTGTATAATCTGGAAACTGCAGGGAACTGGACATCTTCCTTAGAGAGTGAACAGAGAACAGAATGAACAGAGCCCCTCAAACTGGGGGGTGGGGGGACAGTGTGGGTCTGTGTGTCGCAAGTCTAGTGGGGGCAAGACTGATTTTGGTGGCCAATCTTATTACAGTTACCTCTTCACTTCCAAACTGGCCCCCTCAACCCCAGCAAGAGCACACCCCCATCTATCCTGGGAGTTAAAATACTAAAACGCGATTGATGTGCGTGTGGCGGAAGCACAGTTGCTAGGGTGGGAGTGACTTCATTGGTGGAAGTATTCACTAAGGAAACGTGGCGAAAAGTTGCTTTGTGGGGAAGTTGCAAGTTGAAATGAATCCTGGACAATTTGTCGAAGATACTTAAAAGACACTCCAAGTATAGGACGCCTAACGCCTTTTCTTTCCTCTTGGCGTTGCCACTTGGTAACTATGGAACTGTCGTCAAGTTGCTGACATTCTCGGTGTTCCAGTTTCCTGACTTGGAGACCGAAAAAAATGTGCTAGTTCATTCTCAAGTGCCTTTTTAGAAACGTGCACTATTTTGGAATTCTGTGATCTGGCTTTGCTGGTGGGTAAAGGGAGAATTGAGTCTCTCCCATGTGTTGGGAGATGTTCCAACGCTATGCTTGCTCGGAGCCTAATCTGCTGTGACTTCACTCAACGCCTTTTTCTACTTCTCAGACCCACGAGGGACTCACTTATGGGAGTTCATCCGCGACATCCTCCTGAACCCAGACAGGAATCCAGGGCTAATCAAGTGGGAAGACCGGTCGGAGGGCATCTTCAGGTTCTTGAAATCAGAGGCTGTGGCTCAGCTCTGGGGAAAAAAGAAAAACAACAGTAGTATGACCTACGAAAAGCTCAGCCGAGCGATGAGGTGAGGAGGGTCTGGTCTTGGAGCGAGCTAAGTCCACACGACCCGTGAGTGTCCTGGCAGGCCTGGTCCGGCCAGCCCCCTGCCTGACACGGTGTGCTTTGTTGCAGGTACTACTACAAAAGGGAGATTCTGGAGCGCGTGGACGGGCGCAGACTGGTATATAAATTTGGGAAGAACGCGCGCGGGTGGAGAGAAAACGAAAACTGAGACCTGGAACCCAAACCGAACCATCCCCCACAACCTCACGAGCCTAGGTCCTGGACGTAAAAATTCCAAAGACGGTTTTCTCTGATATTTATGTACCAGGAAGGGGAGAAAGGAGAGCCTACTTCTGACGGGAGAAGGAACACTACAGTCGATGCAATTGTTTTGTTGCTCTGAAGTATATCCTATGTGGGGAACAAACGTACGCAGTTTTCTGTGAACGATGACGCTGTATGTGGTTGTGATTTGTTCTTGCCTTTATTGTGAAGTTCTTTCCACTGCAAGGAGAACGGGGTTTGTGGCCTGTGCTTCTTGCTAAGAGAAAAGAAAAAAAACGTCAGAGGGCATTAAATATTTTTATATGCAAATGATTTAGGAAAAGATAACGCGTCCTTCCCTCGCACAGAAGCATCCACACGGCCTCATCAAGAGAGGTGGGCATGATTGCTAGGATGAACTCCAGGGTCTCAGATGGACAAGATGAACCAGAGGATGCTGGGAAGTTTAACCTGCCCCTTAGGAGCCACTGAGTGGAGAAGGAGGACTCCCAACATCCAGGTGGACTGTAATCACTGCATAATCACATGACTTGCAATGTTTAAATCGGCGAGAAGAATAATGGTGGGTGCTTTGTACTCGTTCAGGAATGATTTCCCTGATACCAAGTCTCTCTTCCCTCCTCCCTCTTGGATGATTGGGGAACAACTTCAATGACCACCTCTGGTAACTTCTAGTTATTTAAGAAAGGGGCCAGTCTTGGTTATTTTTATGCCAACTGCTTAAAAATAAATGGGAAAAAGGAGGTGGTGATGAGTTTGCTCTTGCATTCCTATCGTCTGTGGTTTCTCAGTTGGCACAGTTGGCGTGTTTGGTTGGATAATTCTTTGTTGTGCCTTATTTGGCTGTCCTGAGCACTGTCGGATGTTTAGCAGTATCTGTGACCTCTATTCACTAGAAGTTGTAGAAGTTGTGACCGCCAAAAATGTCTTCAGACATTTCCAAATGTGCCTTGGGGAGGGAGCAAAATTGCCTTCGATCGAGTACCACTGATTTAGCCAGTCAAGATGGAGTTGGTGATTTATTCTCAGAACAATAAGATATGGAAGATCTTTTAGTTCCCAGGAAGAAGCAAAAGCAAGATTTCAAAGTCAGCCTATTTTTAATTTTTAAAATAGTAGGGACAATGGGTTTAAATATCTAGAGAGACTTCTTTTCAGAACTCCAGGTGAGAGCCAAAGTCAGATACACTGAACAAGGTAATGTAGCAAGAACCAAAAGAAGACATTCTCACTGGAATTACAAAGCAGATAAAAAATTTTATTGTAGAAATGCTGAGAAAAAAATGGGTGTGCATATGTGTATGTGTGTGTGTGAGAGAGAGATGAGAGCGAGCGAGTGAGTGAGAGAGAAAGTTCCTGGGAAAATCTTCTTTGCTGGTGTTAATTTTTATAGTCTTTCCTTTTTTGGGTCATCTTTTTCCTGCCTCATATGAATCCCTTTCAAAGTGAATGGTGTATTATTTAGATTTGCAACTAGAGGAATGTTAAAAAAAAAAAGACATAGAAAAGAAAGGAAGCATCTAAGAGAAACAAAACCCCAGAAAACAGCTAGGAGCTGTGCTCAGTAGAGAGTTGTAGACTTGTTCAGTGATGGGGTGGTTCGGGCTACCCAGAGACTTACCACTGGGGCCTGTAACCTGGGAGGATTGTAAGCCCACAGGCGCTTTGGGAATGGGTTTGAACATCCAAACCCCTTTCGCAACTTTTCTTCTTGGCTCTATGTGTCCTTGGCTTTCTCCTCCCTCCTGCCTCTCTTGAGCAATAACGTGGGCTGAAGACACTTACCGAGACGAGGGAGTGGCCTTCATCAACTAATGGATCACCTGCCACAGTGTCTTACCCAGCAGAGGCGAGCAATTCTTAGTCAAAGATTGTGAAGTGTCTGTGGTATATTCAGAGGCTGGAAGTAAGAATGAACACTGTGTCCTAATCATAATGGCAACCATTCTGGATGGCGACCTTGGCACACCAGGGTATTGAGATGAATGACCTTCTGAAGGTACGGCCAAGTCCATTTTTCGTTCTGCCTGGCTTGGTCACCTCCACCAAGGCGTTGCTTAGCATTGTTAAGTAACAGTTACTGAGGGAACTGAGAGAAATAACAGTTTGCAGCCCAGATCTGGGACATTCCTGCATGAAAGACACACCTTACTTTCCAGGCCAGGCTAAGAACCATGAGGCCTCCCCAGCATTTAATTATATTTCACACAGAGTGAATTCACTATCTAGATATTTTAATATGTGTAAACATCTGAATGTTGGGGTGCCGGTGTACGTCTGAATCGTGTGAAGATGGCAGGGGCAGCTGCTAATTCTTTCTTTGCTGCTCTTCCCTTGGCTTTGCTTGTTCTTCATCTTAAGGTGACTCTATTTTTTTCTCTGCATTTATACTTCCCCAAACCTGTAAGTTTCTCACATTCCCCCAAACTGGCTCTTTCAGCGCCCTCTCCATAGAAGAGCAATATTTGCTAGGTGCTAATGAGTCTGGGGAGAACCCACTGAAACAGTTCTAACAATATTAGCGGGCTGTGTTATTTCTTGAAAGTGACGGTTTCTTGGCACCCAGTTCCTACTTAAATAGGCCGAAGTATTAAGTTCCCAGCATATCTCTATAGTCTTGGCTTGAGTTTGATGCATTTTCTATGTGCAGTTCGTGACTTGGAAAACTGCAGGTAATCAAGCCATGCCCGCTTGGGGTGTGAACAGAGCACTTCCCACCACAGCGTCGGGAGGGGAGAGTGAAATCCCAGAGGTAAGCCAGCATCGGGTGAAGCCGCCCCTCCTTTGGGGGATGCAGGGCTTCTCCCCGGGCAGCTTGTCTCTGCTGGATGCTCACAGGGTCCCTGCCCATGGTCTCCTTGAACCTTCCTTGAGCTAAAGGCTTGGGCTCTTCTTTGTAGTTTCCATGGGAACCTGAGGCAGGAAGTGTTTTGCTAAGACTTTACCAGACTCAGGTCATCTGAGGGGTCTAGGTGTTTGACAGGATGAGACTTTAGTAAGGATCTTGACTTCTGGGGCCATACCTTCAACTTCTTGAACTTGCCTGCTGAGCTGGGAAGACCTAGGTTATGAGTTTTTTGTTGGTCAAGCTTGTCCTTTCTCCAGGGTTTTGCCTTCTAGACTGTAAGCTCTCTGTGGGCAGGCACTATGTTTTATCAATTTTTTTCTCTGTACCAAGCATGAGATGGGTGCTCAATACATATTTGTTGAGTTAATAAATGAATGTCTTCTGGAAGACTCCTCGGATTCGGAGGTTGTCCAGAACTGGGATGTGAGTCCCTTCCTCACGGGAATAAGAGCACAATGGCCGTCACTTCAAAGACACGTTATCTGTCAGATGGACATTTTATTGTGAGATTCCTTACTTTGCCTTCCGACCTGCGCTGAGATGAAACCCAAGCAGGCTGTCTGCTTCCATGAGTCATGTGTTGGATGGGAATTCTGTTGCCTTGTTGGGAACTGTGAGATTTATCTGGTGTAACAAACCAGGAGTGAACCTTTGACATGTTTTAACCAATGAAGATTATGAATGTGTTTATATGATGTAATTTGTTATTTAAATGTAAAACAGTTCTAAGTTTTAGTATTTTGGGGTTGGTTTATATATACATATATATATTTTTTTTTTCTCTTTTTGAAAAATACGGAGGGATCTTTTCATAAGGTGAGCCATGCACATTAGATTTCAGTTTTCCAAGTGTTGTTTTTCAGGTATATAGGGAAAGGTAAAATAGGAAGAGAGAAAGCAGTTATATTCTTCTTCTGTAGTTGAAAAAGAAACCTTTGTCGAGTGCCCACTCTGTGTGCTGTGTGAAACCGTGTAGAAGAGCTGATCTGATTCTGGGGGGTGTAACAGACACTCTGTATGAACCTAATGGACGCACACTGGCGGGGTCGAAGACAGAACTGCACGGCAGTCACCATGCCAGAGCGGAGTTCACCTCAGCGTGGGTTCTCAAGATTCCGTTCCTGCAACAGGAGTTAGAGCATTTAATAAAGACCCTTTGAAAGTATGCCTTATGAACCACTGACACACATATACCTTCACAAGTTTAGCTAAATTGAGATGAATGTTTTCATAGCGATCTTCGTAATTCTTGCTTTTATTCCCATCTGGTTTCCGAGCGGACAATTTTTTTGGTAACGTCACTACTGCCATTAATTTTTAAAAATTAGAAATCTTGCCCTTTAAACTATGTTAAGTTCAAATTGAGTATTTCTCTTTTATGAAAGAATAAGATTTTTTAAAATATATATTATTTTTGTTTGATGGGTCCCAGAATACGCTAATAAAAATCACAGAGACTGTCTTGTAACTAAGTGTGTGTTTTGTGTTTCAACAAGCCATCCACGGTGGGGCTGAGAGGCGAGGCACTTAGTCTAAAGCACCAAAACACAGGCAGCGCCTGCATCTAGTCACTCTGCGTGCATTCGCTGAGCATCTACTCTGTGCCAGGCACTGTCCTAGGCACTGAGTTACGGCAGAGAATGAGAGACAAAAACTCTGCTCTTGTGAAGTTTATGTTCTATTGAAGAGAAGCAGACAAGAAACAGAACTGTAACACATAAACAAAACAGAGCAAGCACATCAGACATGTAGTTGAGAGGTGAAAAGCATGGAAGAGGTGTGTGTAGGGATGGACTGCAAGTTTAGAAAGGGGTAAGAAGGCAATGTTCCAGTAAAGATCTGGAGGATGTAAGGGAAGGAGCCATGCAGGTAAGGTGGGGAAACGATTCCCTGTCGGAGGGACCAGTGAGTGCAAAGGTCTTGAAGCAAGTGTGTTTCTAACATGTCCAAGGAACAGCAAGGAAATCTGTGTGCCAGAGTAGATGAAATAACCATAGGAAACAATGTAGAAGAACCTGGAGGCCATCAATGGAGGCTCTAGTTTTTCTTTTGGTTGAGATGGGCAGCAGGGAGGGTTGGCCACAGAAGAGTGACAAGCTCCAACTTCTGGTTTAAAAGAATCCCTTTGAGCCCTGGCTGGTGTAGCTCAGTGGATTGAGCGCGGGCTGGGAATCAACGGGTCCCGGTTCGATTCCCAGTCAGGGCACATGCTTGGGTTGTGGGCCAGGTCCCCATGAGGGCCATGTGAGAGGCAACCATACATTGCTGTTTCTCCCTCTCTTTCTCCCTCCCTTCTCCTCTCTCTAAAAATAAATAAATAAAATCTTTAAAAAAAAAAAAGAATCCCTTTGGCTGTTGTGTTGAGAATGAACTGTAAGAATGTATCAAAGGCTGTGTGCATTCTTAGTCAAGGAAGCATTCTTAGTCAAAGGGAGGTAGAAAAGATTGCTTTCACATGCAGGTGTCCAATACAATCCTGAAAAATATTTCAAGACAGTCCATGAACTCTGCCAGTTCATGATATATTTCTCCCAGGCCCAGAAAACCCCAGTCATTCAGGCACTTACCTTCATAAATAATAATAAAAATGATAGTAGCTCGTCATTTTTGGAAGATCCCCATGGTCCCAGATATGGTGACATGGTCTTTACATACATTTGATCTTCATGGAAACCTGTGATGTGTAGAGATTATTCCCAACTTTCAAATGAGGGAAAATGAATGTCAGAAAAGGTTGGATGACTTATTCAAGGCTGCACAGCTAGTACTAAGTGGGAGAGGTGGCGTTTTTCACCCAGATCTCTTTTTTCCATAGCCCGTACACTTAACTCTCACTTGTCTGGGTGCTAATATTACACACACATGCGCACTTTGTTGTGGTTAATACTAAGTCAAACAGTGAGTTACAGAGTTATTTGTCGTTGGGTTTCTCAGAGCCTTTGCTGTGATGGTGTGCATTGGGAATCTATGAGACGGAAAAAGCGTCCCCAATATTCCAAGCCTGTTTGACAATGGACCCTTTTCATCAAAGAAGATTTTATGAAAAAAACACTTTTAAAACAGTGCCTTTTAAAATACACTTAGGGAAATGATGATCTTTAGAGATTACTTCTCTGATGAAGCAGTATTTTCATATTGGGCCAAATTAGTATGGCGATAATACTCATGCGCATCAAACTTGGCCAACTCTGTATATATTCCTTTTCTTTTTCTTCATTGAAAAACAATTCCCTCACTGATCTGGGCATTATTATTTGCATTGATGCATTTCTCAGTAACCACCAAGAATTTGCAAAGTGACTCCTCTTGGGGAACTATGAACTCTCCTGAATTTTCACTCTTTAGAACTATCTGTCCAAAACTACAGGCACTAGCTACATATGGCCATTTAAGCTTGATTTAGTTAAAATTGTATAAACAAAAAATGTAGTTTCTTAATTGCAAAATCCACTTTCCAAGTACTGAATAGCCACCTATGGCTAGTGGTTACTGTATATGGACAATGCATATATAGAACAGTTGCATAAGCAAAGAAAGTTCTATTGGACAGAACTGCTGTAGAATCTAGCCTGGGGGGATGGGGTAAGGGTGGAAAGGGTAGTGAGCAAAAGTAACCAACAGTGAAATAGGATCCAGTTAGCCTTAGAAATCAAAGGTGACCCTGAATTGTAGAGAACAAAAAAATAAAGGTCCAAAGTAAATATCTCTGTGTTTGCTGGAATGGTGACAGTATCTGCCAGTGCAAACAAGTTTGATGCTGTCGGTGGAGTCTTGGAGTGGGAGGATTTGATTATCCTTATCTTCAAACCCCACAAATACCCTACAGTCATTAACATGAATGTCTGTGCCAAGGATGCGGCTCTTGGGTTGAGAATACTGGCATTGGTTGGGGGGAGGTTGCTGAAATGGGAAGGAAGAGGAAAGATCCCCAAATAGGAATGGCTGGCATTGCCCACTCTGTATAAACGGCACTAGTATCATTTTCTTCTTTTTAAGACCACCTTCCTGAATATGTATTCTACCTGTAGGCTTCCTATTCCCTATAAGTCAATTCTCTTCCATTAACTATCATAACCTGGCTTCTGTTCACATCAATTCACTGAAATGTCCTATTAGAGGTTAGAGTCAAACTCATCCCGGCCTCAGGGACCTTGCTTTAGCTGTTCTTTCTCTCTCTCTTCCTTCCTTCCATCCTTCCTTCCTTCCTCACCTAAGAATATACTTCTATTGATTTGAGAGAGAAAGGGAGAGAGAGAGAGAGAGAAACATGGGTGTAAGAGAGAAACATCAATTGATTGCTTCCCGTACATACCCTGACCAGGGATTGAACCCACAAATATGGGGCACGGGACAATGCTCCAACCAACTGTGCCACCTGGCCAAGGCTGTTCCTTCTTTCTAAAATGCACTTGGGTTCTTTGTGGGTTTGTGGGTCTCTCTCCTAGTCCTGTGGGTCTCAATTCAAGAAATCACCCTTCCTATTCTATGATCCTCATCTTAGCTTCTCAGAACTTACACTATCTGAAATTATTTTTAATTTATTAGTTCTATTGTAGTATTTTAGTTTTTCTGCCAAAAAGTAACCTCCAGGAAAGCAAGGGCCTTGTCTGCCATGTTCACCAACATATTGCTAGTGCAAGGAGGTGCCTTCCATGTGTACCTGCCTCCATAAATGTATGTTGAATAAATGAAGGTCCCTTTTTCTGTTCAGATTCCAAGGCCTTTCTTTTGATTTCATGATTTTTGACACTTGGTGACCTGCTTGTCTACTTTTGGAAAAGATCAATTCCCTGTTTTCTGCAACAGTCTTCTTCTGCTTTCTTGACGACTCATTCTTCAGTTCTTGCCATCCTTAAAACTGTATGTTTCCCAAGATTAAATCACCCTCTTCTCTCTTGACATGCTGTCCTTCAAAGCTTAGCCCCTTAAAGCTCAGTGCAGAGACGCCATAAGGATATGAGTAGTCACAGTTTGTTTTCTCTCTGGTCCTGATTTCAACTCTTAACTGGCTGCCAACTGTAGACATGTCACTCGCAGTCTCTGTTCCTTACTTTCTTCATCTATTACATGGGGATACAAACCTACATTGGTGATGTGGGGATGGAGTGGAGAGATGATCATATTTAATCATTTTATAATTTGTGGATGGTTTGTACATGAAGGCACTGTGCTAAGCACTTAGTTTTATTTTTCTTTTAATGCTCACTCTAACCCCATGAGATAGGTCCTACTGTTATCTCCATTTTGCAGATGAGGAAACTGAGGTTCATAGAGGGGGTGAATGCTGCTTGAGCTCACCCTGCTGGTGTGTGGCTGAGCTGAGAATTGAACCTCAGCCTGGCAGAGTTCAGAGCCAGGGTCTTAATTATGATGCTCTATCATCCTCTTGGAAAGTGTTATGAGACAAATTATGCACGGAATGAAGTGAAGGAATTATTACTAAATTCATGACAACTCAAAGAGAAGTATTTGGACTGTTAGTCTGGGAACACAATGATATCTAGGCAATGGGGGTGTCTTCAAGCCATTTTATCCTGTGTTAAAGTCACACCTGGTCACCCCTAGCCAGGGACTAATATTCAAAGAGAATTTGGTGTCTGATCTGACTTCAAATCATAGTCCCAGAGATGTTTAGGGCTAGAAGATCATTGGGTGCAAACTCCCATCATAACAGTGCAGGGAGTTTAATGCACAGATTGAAGGTCACCCAAGCTCTCAGTTAGGAGGAAAGCCAGTTTTCCATTTTTCCTACTCATGCCTTCTTTCATCCAAGTGTGAGCTCTCCTAGTCATGGGGTCCTCATAATCACATGAATCTTCCATCCCCAGCATACAGACACCCTCAAGGGAGCTTCTTTTCCTTCTTGCCATCATGGTGATGCCCCGCCGCCTTCTTATGCTGATTCTTCTAATCCAGCCAGTATCCTCTCCCTTCCGGGTGTGTGCCAGGTCTGGGAGGAGACACTGCGCATCCTAGACGTTAGTGGAAGCAGATGTGGAACCAGAAAGACCAAGTCAGAGCTGCTAAGAAACGGTGAATGCAAAGGTCCCTAGTGGTGCTAAGGAAGGAGCGAAAGAGAGTATGGAACCTAGTAAAAGATCCATTAGTTATCAAGTCATCAGCTCTCTGATGTCTCTCCTCTGCTTCTTCATGCGTCTGTGCATGTGTGCACGCACGCATGGGTGTGTGCATGTGTGCGCGCCTATCCTCTCTCCCCTGCTCTCTGTGTCTCTTTTAGGATTCCAGTTTCTTCCTTACACCCTTCCTTCCTCTTGCTCACCAGTCCCTTTCAGACCCCCTTTTTCTCCAAACCTGTCTTTCCAGGTTGCTGAAAGACAGAGCCGACACGAGGACAGTCCTGGACCAGGAATGGTGCCACCTCTCTGAAAGCCTTAGTGGTGACAAAAACAAGTGGTATTTACCTAAGAGTTATTAACACATCACCTGTTCTCTCCTTGACTGTTTAGTCACGTCATTCAACACTAATGGACTTTTCCAAAGGCAAATAGAAAGAGAAGAAGAAAAACAAACAGCGTATTCACATAAGATAGACTCAGTGATCTCTACGGAACCTGTGAAAACAGAGGGCATCGCTGAAGTTTGACCTGAGGACACGTCTCACCTTAGTGGGGATACACAGGATTCTGGGCTCATGTTGGGCTCTCCCCTGAGAGTCCCCGTGATAGGGAAAGCAAGCAGTAAAGGGTGTGGCTGTCTGGTATGTATAGAGAAAAAAGTGTTTCACATGTTCAACAGTTTTCAGCTACGTATTGATCACAGCCAAGGTGCCAGGCACTGTACCAGCTGCTGCCACAGTGCTCAAGACAAGGTCGAGTGACTGGTCCAAGTTCACACAGCAAGCCGGTCAGTGTGAGAACCACCATGGCTTCCAGTATTACTTCACCATGCTACCTCCACTGGTGCCCATTCTTTATTTGGGAAGAAAGTATCTTTAAGTCACTAGGACTGAAAAACAGGTTCATGGAGTAAAAAGCACACTTTTTTTTTATAGTTGAAACAACCCCTGTTCCAAATCTCATACTTTCACTTAGAAGCTGGGTAGACTTGGGCAAGTGACTTAACCTCTTTAAGCCTCAGCTTTCTCGTGAACAAACAGGCGTTCTAAGTTGGAGCTTATGCTTTCTGTGGGTGACAGCCAAATAACCAAGGTATTAAGGGCAGTGTGGTCAATGATAGGAAAACGGAGGGTGACGAAACTGAGGTTCCAGTCTGGGCTCCACCATTAACTAGCCATGGCCCTTAGGCAAATTTCTTAAACTCTCTTACTTTGGTTTCTTCATCTGTAAATCAGCAGGCTAGACTAGATCATCTGTGAGGTTGTTCTAAATAAAAAGTTCCAGGAATTTATGAAAATAAGTTTGAATCTAGATCAAAATTTATTTAAATCCTTACAATTCTGCCAAACTATGTATTTATTTATTTTGAGAATCAACTTATATTTAGTGACGTGACTTATCAATTTTTTATGAAATGAATCTGATGTGTAACATTATGTAAGTTTAAGGTGTACAACGTGTTACTTTGATACATTTATATATTGTGTAATATCATTGTCAACATAATGATATTCATCACATTACATAATTATCTTAAAATATTATTGTCTGCATTCATTTCACAGTGCATTATCTCTATGGCTTATTTACTACTTGTTACAAGTTTATACCTTTAAACACCATCAGTATCGCCTTTACTCTCTGGTTTTTACAGGTTTGACTTTTTAAAATTCCACACATAAAATGCTATCATAGAGTGCTTTTCTTTCCTTGTCTGACTTATCTTGCTTAGTATCCTGTGCTCAGTGTTCCTTCATGCTGTTGCAAATGGGAGAATATCTTTCTTTTTTGCAGCTGAATAATATTCCCTTGTGTATAGCTGCCTATCTGTTTAGAAATGGACTCCCCTTACCTCCCTGGCATGGGTTGGGAGCTACAGGAACCTGATATCATCTGATGGTTTTGTCGGACTGTGGAGGCGGGAGGGGAGTGCACACAAAAAAGCAGAGCCTCAATCCCTATATCTATGTGGTTAGTTCCAGGGGAAGCTGCCCTTTGGCATCTAAGAGCTGTGTTCCCACCTGGCTAAATCTTGGGTGTATGCTCATTGGTAACAGCCATGGTTAACATTTGTTCAGTGATTACTCTGTTGGGCAGAGAACCATGCACCTGTATGATCTCATTCAATCCTATTGGGCAGGTAATGTTATTACCATCCTTCCTTTGAGATGAGGAAACAGAATGATTAAACAATTTGCCCAGGTGTCAGAATTACGACTTGAACCCAGCTCCCAGATGATGACATTGCTATTGCATGAACTCTTAAGCTGTTAAAGGGAACATCATCTGAGGTTTGAACAGATGAGTGAAGTCCTTCTTCCTTTGAGTAAGCTTTCTTCGAACCAGGAGGTAGAATTTTGCCCAAAGCACAAAAATGAATAGATCCCTGGTGTATTGAATGTTTTTTGAAATTCAGAACTCCTGAGCGATATCGCCTTTCCTTGACTCTGATTGGTACCAATGTCATGGGCGTATGCTCATGGTATAGTCTTTCCTACAAGTCAGCTGGGTAACTGCTCAGCTAGCTACCTGCTGAGCAGCCCTGCACCAAGGAAGAGACAAGAGTTACACACAGTAAGTATGCTATTCACTCAGCTTTTATTGAATGCAGTTCACTCAAAATAGAGCATTAGCATACATTAGTATTCTATTCATACTCTAACAGTCTAAGAGGAATATAACACACACATAGCAATCAATGGGGAATAATGAACCCAAGTCCCAGTGTCTCAGTCTGCAAGTCCAGGACACAGCAATGTGGGCAAAGGAGTCTTCAGCATCTTCAAGCAAGGATCTCTACAGCGAGGTGGGTAGCAGGGCGGACAAAGTCCTCCATCCAGCAGGGCAGAGCCTCCAGTGGTTGATGCCAAGGAAGATCAGTGTGGCACGGAGCAGCACTCTGGGGTGTGGAGCTCAGCTGTCTCAGCAGTGGTCTGGAGCCTGCCTCAGTTATACCTTGAAAGTGGTGGACTCCACCCTTCTGGATCTTTTGATAAGTGTTTGGGCATCCCTGATGGCAAGTGGGGAACTTGCCCAGAAGCCTATCTATGAGTGGTACATGGTTGTTCTGATCACATGTGCAGATATCTTAGATGTGTCTCCTTGCCAGATGTGTCTGCTCTGACTTGGATAATTTCCCCCTTGAACCAAAGTGTCATGGCTCACTGGCAGCCATCTGGGTTGACATGAGTGACTCCACTTTGTTTTATACACTTTATGCTGTCTTGACCAGACCAATGCCATTTTATTAGTCCCGCTCTCCACAACAAACAGTGCTAATGGTAGAACCACACATTGGACTCCTTTGAGCTCCTGCAACAAGGTGCATTATATGTCCACAAATAGCTCTAGTCTCAGGGAGTATGTGTGTGGTGTGTGAGCGATGCGGGCTAAGGGATTCAGGTGACAGAGAAAGTTTAATTTCTGGTCTCAACAACCAGCAAAGTCTTCACAAGAGTGGGATAGTAGTTGGCCATTGAAGGAAATGCATTATTTTTCTTTCTAATATAATAACTTTAAAAATAATATCAGATGATTATTGTAAAAAAAAGAAATGTAAAAAAAAAAGCCCTTAAATCCTACCTCTCAAAATAACCTTTGAACTCATTTGGTAGATATCAGTCCAGGCTTCTACAATAATAATAAGATAGATGGATTGAGGGCTGAGAATTGGGAGAATGAAGGATGTGGGTGCAAACAAGACTTTTCATGATAAAATGTAATATCTCAATCATATCGATGTAATAGCTATTCAATAAAAATAGGTGTATGCCTAGACAGAAATAATTTTATAAAAATGTGATCTTACATACTATTAAAAAATTAAAAACCATTCAATTTGACTTGAATTCAAATAAATTTTCCTTAATATAAGATGTATTAGTTCAAGAAAGATACCTTTACATTCATGAGAATAAAGTATGAAAATATTGACATTTGAGTAATTATAATTTTTTAAAATTTCACTTTTTTAAAAAGATTTTATTTATTTATTTTTAGAGAGGGGAAGGGAGGGAGAAAGAGAGAGAGAGAAACACCCATGTGTGGTTGCCTCTCACGTGGTCCCCACTGGGGACCTCGCCTGCAACCCAGGCATGTGCCCTGATGGGGAATCGAACCTGCAACCCTTTGGTTCGCAGCCTGTGCTCAATCCACTGAGCTACACCAGCCAGGGCAAGTAATTATAATTTCTAAAAGTGTAAGTTTCCTTTACAGATAGGATTGATTAACTTTTTGTTGTGAGAGATGATAGAATTAACCCTTCTCCCATTTGCTGAGCTGATTTGGGTTAGTATATTTTTATTTTTACATTGCTGAGGATTAAATACTTTTATTCTTTTTGAGGAAATCAAAACCCAAATTCCAAAGTTGTTGAGCCTTAATCTAAGTTTAAGTGTGTTAAATGTTTACCACTAGTCCTTTTACCTTACTCATTTAGCATCTTTTTTTTGTTTTTTAAATTTATTTTATTTTTTAAAAAACATTTTATTGATTATGTTATTACTGTTGCCCCATTTCCCCCTCCTTTATTCTCTTCTTCCCTGTACACCCCCTCCCACCTGCATTCCTCCACCTTTAGTCATTTTACTGTTCATATTTTTTATCTTTTTCTTGGATAAGTCCCTTT
The DNA here is from genome assembly GCA_004026765.1 of Micronycteris hirsuta. Lineage (NCBI taxonomy): Eukaryota > Metazoa > Chordata > Mammalia > Chiroptera > Phyllostomidae > Micronycteris > Micronycteris hirsuta. Next base: position 79,376 of record PVJI01001440.1, read on the forward strand.
TACATTTCATATAATAAGGGCTTGGTGATGATGAACTCCTTTAACTTGACCTTATCTGGGAAGCACTTTATCTGCCCTTCCATTCTAAATGATAGCTTTGCTGGACAGAGTAGTCTTGGATGGAGGTTCTTGCCTTTCATGACTTTGAATACTTCTTTCTAGCCCCTTCTTGCCTGCAAGGTTTCTTTTGAGAAATCAGCTGAGAGTCTTATGGGAACTCCTGTGTAGGTAACTGTCTCCTTTTCTCTTGCTGCTTTTAAGATTCTCTCCTTATCTTTAATCTTGGGTAATGTCATTATGATGTGCCTTGGTGTGTGCTTCCCTGGGTCCAACTTCTTTGGGATTCTTTGAACTTCCTGGACTTCCTGAAAGTCTATTTCCTTTGCCAGATTGGGGAAGTTCTCCTTCATTATTTGTTCAAATAAGTTTTCAATTTCTTGCTCTTCCTTTTCTCCTTCTTGCACCCCTATAATTCAGATGTTGGAATGTTTAAAGTTGTCCTGGAGGTTCCTAATCCTCTCTTTGTTTTTTTGAATTCTTATTTCTTCATTCTGTTCTGGTTGAATGTTTATTTCTACCTTCTGCTCCAAACTGTTGATTTGAGTCCTGGTTTCCTTCTTGTCACTGTTGGTTCCCTGTGCATTTTCCTTTATTTCACTTTTCATAGCCTTTACTTTTTCCTCTATTTTGTGACCATACTCAACCAATTCTGTGAGCATCCTGATTACCAGTGTTTTGAACTGTGCATCTGATAGGTTGGCCATCTCTTTGTCACTTAGTTGTATTTTTTCTGGAGCTTTGATCTGTTCTTTCATTTCGGCCATATTTTTTTGTCTGGGTGCTCCTGTTACATAGTAAGGGGCGGAGCCTTAGGTATTCACCAGGGCGAGGTAACCCAGGTCACTGCACTGTGACGTTGTATGTGGGGGAGGGGTCTGAGAGGGAACAATGCAGCTTGCTCTGCTCTCTGCTGGTTTTCAGTCACTTTCTCCACTTTCCACGAGCAAATTGGGCCATTCTGGTGCTGATTCCTGGGTGGGTGGGTTTGTGTATGTTCTAGGACCCTCCAACAAACTCTCTTGTGAGGCTGTGAGTTCCTCCCACTGCCTCAACCCCCACAGGTGTTTTCAGTCAGATTTGAGGCTTGATTTCCCTGCACTGGAACCCTGGGTTGCATGGTCTATCTCTCTCCCCAGTTGTTCCTCCTGGTTTATCTGCACATGAATGTGGGACCACCCGCTCCACCAGTCAGCGCCTTGTCATGAGTCCTCTCCACCCCGGCTGCCCATCTCTGGCCCTCCTACTGGCCTGGATGAATGTTTCTTCAACTCCTTGGTTGTTGGGCTTCTATACAGTTTTACTTTCTGTCAGTTCTGGTTACTTTTTGTTTTTAAATTTGTTGTTGTCCTTTTGATTGTGTAAGGAGGCACAGTGTGTCTACCTATGCCTCCATCTTTTCATTTTACATTTCTTTATTTTGACTCACTTCCTGGGCGTTGGGATTTCATAATGTAATAAATTCCTATTGGTTCCTCTGAGTGCAGTCTTCTCTTCTCTCTAGTCATCCTCAGTTTCCACTGGGAATCCATGTAGTTCTAAGCAGGGAAATTAGCTCTTCCTTTAACTACATGTATGGAGCACATGACTCAGGCTGAGAAAATCTGAGCATTCTATAGAGGGTGGGCAAAAGTAGGTTTACAGTTGTGAGTATGCAAAACAGAGTTTATTCTTGTATTATTTATTTACTTATTATTTTATTAATTATTATTATTAATTATTATTATTATTATTAACCTACTTTTGCCCACTCCTGTATTCTTGGTGAAGATTATCTCTATGATCTAAGCTGGTGCAATCAGAGTGAGTCTCAGGACTTTTTGCTGGCAATGTTAGGACATAAAATGCTCTTCCTCAAGATTCTGTGATATTAAGATGTATATCATGGAACTACTGTGACATTTTTCTCTTCTATAAAGGAAGTTAGCCTGAGGATAAAGTCAATACACTGAGGGGTGCAGAACAAATCAAATTTCGTAACACTAGTGCTGGATCCCTAATGAATCATGGACTCCTGGATCAGGCTGTACCTGAAGTTCTCCTGACTACTAGACTTTTCAATAACAGGAGGCAATAGATCCTTATTTTAGATATCTCTGTTTTCTGTTGATTGCAAAAGAAAGAGTATTACTTAATACCGTTGTGAAAGGTCTAAAAGAAAGTATTTCTATAGAGGAAATAGCATGAACAAAGCTTTGAAGGCCAGAAAACAGAGAGCATGTGGCTTGATCTTTAGGAGTTTAGCCTTTTTTCGAGTTACAAGCAGTGTTATTCTTACTAAAAAGGAATAGAACATTTTGGTAACAGCTTGCTTATCATAGTATAAGTTATTTTCTTACAGGAAGATTTTACCGGGGGCTGAAAAATACAAGGGAGCCAAGAAGAACCCAGTGGGAGAGAGGAGAGATGGGGGAAAGGATTTTTTCCCAGCAAATAGATGCAACCCACTTCACTCTTTTGTGGAGTGTTTTAAGTCATTGGAAACAGTTCAGACTGTGGGACAAGTAGAGACAGATCCTGAGTAAGAGAAACATTAACTCATACTAATGAATGTAACAACTTTTTATCAGAAAATTTTATTGTAGTTGTCTGTCTACAGGACAAAGTCTTCTCCTATAACGTCCTGAATGAGTTTAGCATTGGAGTCACCGATCTCTGATCTGGATGAATCTCTGATCTGGAGGAACCAGTTAATACCTTCAGGACTTGGGTGAGCTTGAAAAGGAACCCTATTGCTCTAAAACTGACCTGCACAATGTAGGATATTGTGTTTTGGAAATATGTGACTTGAGGGATTTCACAACAGTTTATGATGCTCAGAGAGACAGTATATTTCAGCATTTAAGCACGTGACTTCAGGGCCAGATTGCCTGAGTTTGAATCCTGCTCAACCATTTAATCTGTGAACTAACTTTGTGTGGCATTAGTGTTCTCCTTTTACAGATAAAAATGAGGTTCGGAAAGTTTGTGATTTTACCAAGTTCATACAGTTAGTTAGTGGCAGAGACAGGATTTAAACCAAAGTGTACCTGGCTTCCAAGTCCTTATTTTAACCCTTGAACTCCTCTTTATCGCTTCCATTAGGAGACGTCATCCATAAGCTTACTGTTGCAAGAACACGTTTGTCTGATTTTTCCAGACAAGGAGTAGGAGTCTTAAATCTTGAGTCCTTCCTCAAGCAGGGATAAGAAGTAGGGAAACAATGGCTGGTTTCTCTATTTCCTGCCTCTCCTACCTCCATTCCATTCAACACACTTCTGCCAAAAAACACCACATAATACGCAGCATCAGTCACATCATCTCTGGGCCCTAAAGTAAAATAGTCTCATTATCAACAGATCAGACTCTTCATTTGCATTTCCCATTTGTACCCTTCATAAAAATAATGTTTTTGGTTCAATGAAATTTAAACATTCTTCAAATTTTAAACACCACTATAAACTTCTTCTTCCAAGTACAATACAGTAGCTCCTAGCAAAAATGACTAGAAAAGTTTAAAGGCATTGAGAGCTGCTAAAGCAACCCGGACCTGAGGGAACAGCATCCCAAGGAAGAAGGAATCATGCAAGAAAGTGAGCTGACATTTTAAGTGACTTTTTATTCTCAGGGCATTTTTCAAATTTTGGATTTGAGAAAAAGCACTCAGGGAGGAGGCAGCTACAAGAGTCAGGGAACATAATGACCGTGACAGTCTTGTGTGGCTTGAGAGACAAACGGAAGAGAGAGAAGCATTAATAACAATGAGAAAAGAGAGCTGGAGAACTTAGGGTTTCCCATCCCTGAGAATTTGCCAAATTCTGAAACTGCTTATGGGAGGAGATCAATAAACCTCGACTCTTGAAGAAGAGTAAACTTTTGTTAGTGTCATAATGTCAAAAGGACAAAGATTAGGAATCAGGACCAAGTCAGTAGAAAACTCTTCAATAAACACCCCAGGATCTTACTGGGAATTTCAGAAAGGGAAAATAAACCAGAAGTGATAGATCCTTGCTACAACTGAAAATCTACTTAAAAATCAGCTTCCTACTTGATTGGTGAAGGTTAATAGCCCCAATCTATCTGCTTACCAAAGGAAAGGGTGAACCTTTTCAAGAGAAAGATGACATGATGCACAGTCTTGACAATTTTTCATACACAGTTCAAGAAAACATTATTAGGACCAAATGACTAGAGAAAAACTATACAGTAGAAAAGACGTAGAGGCATAAATATCTCTGAAACTGTATAATTGGAGTCCCAGAATGAGAGGGGAGAGAATGGGCTAAAGCAACATTGAAGACATAATGGGCAAAAATTTTCCGAAACAGTTGAAACCCAGAGGTTCAATAACTCCTTCAAACTCCAAGATGAAAGAGCCAGAAGAAAATCACACCTAGGTGCTCATTGCTCAACTGTGAAAATAAAGGCAAAGACAACAGACAGGGAGAAAATCTTAAAAGTAACTAGAGAAGAAGATTAGTAACATGACTTTTCTTAAGAAACAGCAGAAGCTAGAAGACAATGGAATAACTTCTTTAAAGTTCCGATGTTTGGTCCCCAGCTAAAAGTCCTGTCATTTAGTCCCCAGATGCGTGGCCACCCTCCTTTGAATTAAGAGGTGTTTGTGTCCGGGCTCCTTGGAGGAGGTGACACTCTGGATCTCCCACTCATTGTCAACAGAGCGGTTCCACTTGTGTTGACTTGACACTTCAGGATTTCCTATAAAATTTCGTTTGAGCAAAGTGTTCCAAAGCCAAGTCAAACCAAATCAGACTGGAACAAACAAATGAGTCCACTGACCTTGATGGTTAGGTAACCTCTAAGGCCCTGTCAGTCCCTCCCCCCATAGCCGTCAGTCTTCCATGTTGGAGGCTCCTGGCAGTGAAGCGAGAGTATGGAGCCAGACCCTGTGGGGCACAGTACGGCAAGCATCTCCTTCCCTCTTGCTGTGCTCAGCTTTAGGGCCCAGGCCCCAGGGGAAGGATGGGGGCACTCTGGCAACATTAAACTGATACTATTCAGCTGGTCCCTACTTCCACTGGCAGGCTGGTGAGCCAGGATATCCTAACGGTTAAATGCACAGGTTTTGGACTCAGATGTATCTAGTTTAGATCCCGGTTTCCACTGACTGCTAGCTTTTTTTTACCATGGCCAAGTCCCTTTATCCCACTAAGCCTCAGGATCCTCGTTGGTAAAATAGAGACAATAGTAATAATTGTTTTATAAAGTTCTTGCAAAGATGAAATGGGACCATGTATGTAAAGAGCCAGCAGCGACTGTTTGTTGAGCACTTAGAATATGCCACGAGCTCTACTAAGTCTTTTAGATATGATGCCTACTGCAACTCCACCACCACCTTGTGAAGTTGGATATTTGGCCTATGACTGGCCACACGAGAAGCAGTCAGTAAGTGGGAGTTGCCATTACTTGGTTATTGCCGTTACAGTGACCTGGTGTTGGGTCAGCTGTGTCGGGTGACTGCTCATTGCATGAGCGCCTGCATGCAATGATGCTGAGCTGGACTCTCCCACAGGCTGTCTTTGCTTCATACTCTGGCTGAGGAAGACGGCGCGGCCACACAGGTAAGGGCTTCTCTCAGTAAGCTCTTCCCGTTGGGGTTTTCTCCTTTCTCAGCCCAAAGATCTTGTGCTCCCCTCCTCTGCTTCAGTCCCAATCAGGCCTCCACAAGCTGGTAGGTGAGAGGGCAAAAAGAATTTTCAGAAAATGTGTTAGATTTTAAATCAGAAAACTAACTAGACTTGAGTTCCAGTTCTCCCACTTTCTGGACAGAGAATGGATGTCTGTCATTCACCATTGATGTGGAATATTCTTTGGCATGTTAGAGAATATCTCCAAACCTAAATTCCTGTATCTGAAAAAAAAAAAAAAAGGAAAGAAAATGAATAAGGAATAAAGTGTTCATTGAGCATCTATCTACTACATGCTAGGAGATCCATAAGAGCTGTCTCAACTTTTCATCTCAATGCCCTGTAATTATCGCCACCATTTTACAGATGATAAAACAGAGGGTAAGGGAAGTTAAAAGACTCACCCAAGATTATACTGCCATGCAGAACTTGAAGGCAAGTTTTCTGCAACCAAGTGATATGTTTTTTGGTCATATCAACTGGCAATTTCAAAGGCTGTCCTAGAGTCGCCTCCCACCTGCCCCTCTGGGTGTGTGGAGGGACAAAATCTCCTCCTTTCCTCGGCCTTTTCATAGGCAAACACCTCTTGCAAACTACCCACTAGACTGCTTACTAGACAGGTGCCTGCAGCCTTTCAAAAAGTTTTTTTTTTTTGCTCTCTTTTTCTTTTTATTGTTCAAGTACAATTGTCTCCATTTCCCCACCACCACCACTCCCACCCACCCCAGCCATCCCCACCTCCCACCCTCGATCCTACCCCCTCGAAAAAGCTTCAAAGTCTATCCTGTGTCCACACTCAGACAACCTAGCACCCTAACTTTTGTGAGTGACTTGGGGCAGTATGAGCCTCTGGTTTGTTCCTGAGGTTGTGTCTTCTCTGATCTATAAGCTCGGATAGACACAAAGGCAGCGTTGGTCGTTGTAAACAAACACGGCGCTACAAGCACATGACTCATCCACCAGTCATCGCCAGTGGCTTTCCAAAGCATGGGTCTAGCCCGGCCATCCGTTCAGTCGTCTGTCCCCCGGGACACACCTGAGAGGACCAGTTTACAGTCAGTCACACACTGTGCCATCCTGTCAGGGCAGACTGGAGGCAGTGAGGAGCAAAGTCTGAGAGCAGGGGGTGCATGCGTGGCTTTGCTGGGAAAGAAACTCTTTTTGCTAGGAGAAATTGACCGTTGGACAGTCAGTTGAGTTAGACTATGTTGAGAGCCAGGTCCCTGGAACATAAAAAGAGATGAGTTCATGGGCACTTGGAGGCAAAACCAAGGTTGGAACACATTGCCTGACCTGTATGAGTGGTAGAATATTTGATATGATGGTCGTTTAGAAAAATCTGGAATTCTGCCATAGGTTTAAAACATGGGACTCTGACATCAATACTGTGTTTTGGTAAAGGAAAATGAAATTGTTGGGATTAAAAGTCACCTCTTTCCAAATCTCCTTTCCGATATTTTGGGAATTCCGCCTTGAGTTTTTGTCTGTAGCCTAAAGTTTTGATATTGTGGTCCAATACAGTATGAGTTAACATATACATATCCTGGGGAGGAATGATGCATGCGTCCAGAGAGAGGCTTCACCATTGTACTGTTTCGATTGGTTAGAAGGAGAGAGCCGGACTGCTGTATTGAGAAGAACTGTAAGTTTCAGGCAGGATTCAGGGGGAGAACCCCAGGAGGCGGTGATTGATTGACAGCATCCTCTGAGGCTGGAATGAGAAGTGATAGGGTAGATGCTTTATAGGCACATTTGTTGAGCCTCCAATTGATGCATTTGTTTACTCACTCAGTGGTGGTACCCAACTTGCTTTCTTATCCCTATTGATCCTCAGGCCACCTTTCACTGCCCCTGACAGTCACTATTATGGTGACCTATGCCTTACCCAGCCAGTTTCTCCTCAATATTTCCAATCAGCCCAGCCCACGAACAGTCCATGAACAGGGGTTCATGCAGCACCACTGGCAACTTCAATGTTCTATTTCTGGCCCTGTTGAAAGGACGCATTTTGCATAAAATCACAGTAGTGTCCAGCAGCAATGTCCTAGGCCTTCACTTTCGCTCGCCACTCACTCACTGACTTACCCACGTCAACTGCCAGTCCTGCAGCCTCCACTCCTGGTAAGGCCCTGTACAGGTATCGTTTTTTATCTTGCATACTGTATTTTTTACTGTACCTTTTCTATGTTTTGATATACAAATATGAACCATGGTGTTACAATCCCTACAGTTTCCAGTGCAACACACATGTTGTGCGGGTTTGTGTAGCAGACAGCAACATCTAGGTTGATGTAAATACACTCTGTGATGTCTACACAGCCATGAAATCGCCTAATGTCGCATTTCTCAAAACGTGTCCCCGTCGTTAAGTGCCGCATCACTGTCCGTTTACACCTACTCTGTGGTTTCTCATCGCTCCGTAATGCCCGAGGTCAGCGTCTCCCACAGGTTACCTCTCTGCCCTCCCACCCCTGAGCAGCCTGGCATCTCCGGTGCTCTTCCGGCACTGCAGTGACGCTGCGGGTGATATTCTGGCACTTGGTCTCTTGTGGGATTTGGTAAAGAGTTCACTTAAGATACACAGTGAAGAGTGGAATTGCTGGTTCTGAACTCCCAGGTACAGTACACGAAGGTTCCTGTGGCTTCTTGGCCTCACCAAGGCTTCCACGGGCCAGCTTTGGAGCTTGTCGTTGGAGTAGGTGTAGAGTGATATTTTGCCTTAGATTGCTTTTCTCCAGGTACTACTAATTTTGAGTGTCTTTCAAATACTGAGTAACCATTTGTGTTTCCTCTTCTGTACATTGCCTTTTTACACCCTTCGGCTCAGTTTTCTGTCAGGGCTATTGTCTTTTATTGAATTTCCTTGAAAATGTTACATATTGGTTTTAGAGATTGTAGATACCTTTTCTTACTCTATTATTCACTTATTACTTTTGTTCATGGTGTCCTTCGGGGAACAAAAATACTTATTTTTTTATAATAGTCAAATCCATTCTTTTTTCCTTGCCATACCATTTCTGATTTGGGAGTTTTATGAGTCCTTCCTCACTACCCACCACCATTCACCAGCACCTAGGTCACAAAGGTATTCTCCATTTTCTGCTGTTAATTTTATAGTTTTATTGTGCACATTTAGGTTTTTAATCCATGGAGTGAGACAGGAATCTAGCTTTGATTTTCTTCCTAAAATAGTCAGTTTTCTAGTGCCCCAATGTGATTCATTAAACAAGTGTCTCCTGCAGCTGACCTTGGGTCTATCTGTCCATCAATCTGTCATCTGTCTTTACCTAGATACTAACTTCTTCTCTTCTATTGGCTGATTTGTCTGTTTGAAAATCAAAACTACTCTGTTTTTATTGTTGATCTTCTAATAGATCTTAAAATTAATGATGTCTCGATTAGTTGTGAGCCAATATAAATGTTAGGTGATCAAGTTCCTGAAAAACAATTGAACTGGAATTTCAGTTGGGATTGCATTACTTTTACATGTCCTCCTCTGAAGCCAAAGGGTTTTTGTTTTGTTTTGTTTTGTTTTGTTTTTATTGTTGGTGACTTTGTGACCGTTGGCAATGGGCCAGAGGTGGCACTTGGTGTTAGGAGAAGGGTTAGTGATGCTAGCACATCTGGTGAAGCCAGCACTTCAGGCTTCCTGGAAATCCTCACCAATAGAGATGACTCATGGTTTTGTAAAAAGCTGCTGACCTCATTAGTTTCGGAAACAATGGCACGGCTGGGCAGGGCTTCTCAGGGGAGTCAGTGCTGACTGGGGCCCCCGGAGCAAACCTATCACTTCTCTTAAGGTGGTGAAATACAGCCAGAAACTGGTTCCCATCCAAACCCTGGAAACCACCGTGGGTGAGGTCATTCCATACATGCCAAGACCTTTATGAGATTATTATCTGCATCGTCCAGAAAAATCACTTTTCCACTGAATGTTCTAGATGATTGACGGAGAAAAAGTTTCTCCAACTGTGTTAACTATCGTTTTTATTACTGCAGGAATATGTGCTAAATTATGCGTACATACATATACACACATTCAAGCTACTCAGATGAGGGAAAATCCTCATTATATCATATTCAGAAAAAAAAAGTCCCTTCTGAACAACAAAAATAGAAGAAAAGGGAACGGAATCCTAAAACCACAACAACAAAATTAATTCACACACTTGGAGATGGTCACTGTTGGAAAAAAAACTTTGATTTTACTTTCCCTTCTGGAATTTTTAAATTATTGTGAAATATTTCAAACATAAAGAAATGTATAGAGATTTTTTCCCCTTTTGACAAATAAAAAATGTTGATAACAAATACAGTTGGAGACCCCCGGGTACCCTAACCCAGTCCTATTCTCTTTCTTCTCTTCTCAGAGCTAATTATACTCCTGAATTCTTCAGCTTTGTTTTACACTTTTGGTATCTATGTACCCACCCCTAAGCTGTAAGTTGCAAAGTTTTGCAAATTTAAAAACTTCATGTAGATGGTCTTATGCTGTCTTTATCATTCCATAATTTAAGTTCTATCAATATTCATATATGCTTCCCTCTTACCTTCATTTTAAGTGCTAAATAGTATTCCATGTTATACCTATGTCCCAATCTTCCATTCTTTTATTGATAATCAAATCATTTCCAGACGTCCGCCCCCATTAAAAAGCTGCAGTAAACATTGTTGCACGTATGTTCTTGTGCGTGTGTTAGCATCTCTCCAGAATGCTATGCTGAAGAGTCTGCCAAAATGTGCTAAGAGTGTGTTTGGTAAGAAATTGCCAAAGTGACTTCCAAAGTGGCTGCACCATTTTGCATTCCCACTGGCCACGAATGGGAGTCCCTGCTGTTCCGCATGGCAGTGTTCTGGATTTTGGCTATTCTAAAAAAGATGAAAGATTTATGTGTTTTGAAGAGAAACCAGAGTATCGGATTTTGGCCATTCTAACAGGTGTGTGGAGGTATCAGGTTTAATTTGCATTCCCCTGATGACCTATGATGTGGGATATCTTTTCATATGTTTGTTTTCCATTTGTATATCTTCTTTAGTGAGGAGTATGGACTTCTCCCATTTTTTAAATCAGGTTGTCTTCTTATTGTTCAGTTTTAAGAGTTCTTTGTATATTTTGGATAACAACCATTTATCAGAGGTGTTTTTTGCATATTTTTTCTCTTAGTCTACAGCTTGTCTTCTCATTTTTTTGACTTTGTCTTTTGCAGAGCAGAAGATTTTAATTTTCATGAAGCCCAGCTTATCAATTATTTCTTTCATGGATTGTGCCTTTGATGACATATCTATAAAGTCACTGCCATGCCCAAGGTCGTCTAGATTTTCTCCTATGTTATCTTCTAGGAGTTTTGCAATTTTGCATTTTACGTTTAGGTCTGTAATCCATTTTGAGTTAATTTTTGTGAAGAGTATTTATCTCAATTAAATTTGACTTTCAGATAAACATTGAGTAATTTTTAGCATAAATATGTCACAAATATTACACAAGACATTTATACTAAAATTATTTGTTGTTTATTTTTATGTAAAATTTATATTTAACTGAATATCCTGCACTTTATCTGGCAACCCAAGTCTGGAAACAGAAGGGAAAAGACTGTGGTGAAATGCACATGGGCTCCAAAAACACATGTTATCCCCAGTTGCATTTCAATGGCCAAAGGAGTCAAATGGCCAAGTCTAATGTCAACAATTCAGAGAATTCTAATTATTCTGAAGGGCAGGTCACCTCACAAGAAGCATAAGATATGTTAAACAGAATTATAACATGCCACAAGTAATTTAACATATTTTTTCCTAACAAAGCCTAAAGTTATTCAATACATTGTATGTCTGTCTTTTCCTACACCAGACAAAGAAGTTAGCCCATGTTAAATTTATTCTTTGCATATTCCTCATCTTGTTTGTGTTGTCTGAAGTTTTAATTTTACCTTCCAAAATACACAAAATTCAATTATTATTTCATTAAAATAACAGTTATTAATGAATTAAATTTATTGACATATTTTGTACATTTTCGTGCCCATCATTGCTCTCACATCCTCTTTATGGGTCTATTTTTCTTCTTAATGAAACATATCCCTCAATAGTTCTTAGAGCTATAAGGTAATTTCTCTTGATACTTTTATGTCTGAAATGTCTTAACTTTTCCCTCACTCCTAAATAATTGATTAATTGGTTATAAAATTTTAAACTGACATGTATTTTTCCTTATTAGATTATCTATCGCTTCTGGAAACCAATATGCAAATGAGGTTATTGCTGTAGCCTTCCTACAGTGGCTTTTTTCAGTGACTTTTATTATTTTTACTTAGCCACAATGTTATAAAATTTTACCACATTTTGCCTAAGTATAGATTTATCATTATTTATCCCACTTATGTTTAAATGACACTTGGACTTTGAAGATTCTTCTTTAATTATAACAATTCTTAGCTACCGTTTTTTCAGATACTGCTTCCTCACCGTTACCTGTCTTCTTTCCACCTGGAATTCCCATTAGATGACTTTTGGAGTCTTGACAATTCATGTCTCTTGGCTGCTTTTTAAATTTTTTCAAATCTTTGTCTCTCTGTGCTGTGCTTCGGTTGAGTCCCCCAGCACAATACTATAATTAACTATGCTTTCTTTGACTATGTTTATCTAAAGTTGATCCTATCTTTTGTGTTTATTTCCATTATGATTGTATTTTTATGTCCACTATTTCTAACTGCTTCTTTTTCATCCCCCTACTTGTTTCATTTCTAATTTTTGTTGTATAATTTTTTGCTTTTCCTTGGGAGTTACTTTTATTTAATTATTGGAGTATCTTAAGAAGACATTTGAAATTCTTTGTCAGGTTGCTGCATAATATTAATTTCATTTGGAGGGAATTTGTGCTGCTTTTGATTGCTGTTTTACTTAGCACATTTGATTTCTTCCATGGTGGAATTTTGGTATGAAGTCTTATTTTACATGAATGTTTAATTTTCACGCTTGGTTCCCCACACCCAAACCCCTGTGTCCACACTGTGCTGTGGTTTTACGATTGCTTCCATCTGGCTTTCCTGAGCCTTTACATTGAGAAACAAGTTTCACAATGGCATTTTGGAGTTCCTGTCCCTACCACGATTCAGGATCTTGCAGACAGAGTCACCCACTGTAGCAGAAGCCGTTCTTGCTCCACTCAGCTCCTATGGGTGTTGACGCTAAGGGATTTAGACCCGCATCCTTCTCTAGCCAGTTGCCTTGACTGACGGGCTTTACCCCTGAAGGACTCACAGCTTCAGTTTGGGAGTTGGCATGTGGCCACTGACTCATTAAAGCACGAGTATAAGATTCCCCCTTTTCCTCTGAGAAGGACACCTTTGTGACACGGTTTATATTCTAGGGCTCCTTGTGGGATCAGGCGGAGACTAGGCTTTCCCTGAAATGATACCTGTGCCTCGCTTCTTCTTCTACATCATCCCGCTTTCCTCAGGTCCGCGCAGATTTCTCCTGAGAGAACCCTCTCAGTGTGTCAGTCAGCCGATCCCAGACTTGTTTCCTGGGAACCCAACCCAAGATAAAGCCAAGGTGGCTTGTTTTACTTCCAGGTCACAAGTTTATGTCTATTTTGCCCCTGGGCCCACAGCTTGCTTACACCATTGCCCCAGATGGTTATCAGTAATTTTCTAAGGAAAATTATGTGAAAAACCAATGAGAAAAAAAGCTCCCACCTGCTTCTGCATAATCTCAGGATATCAGCAAAGACAAGTAAGCCTATAAGAATTCACCGTGTTTCAAGATCACACGATGAACTGAGAGAATGAATTCTGCTACCTAGAATTCACATAGTGATAACAACATTCAATAAATATTAATAGAAGGCACACAGAGTGGACAGAAGTAATGGAAACTGCATTTCAGAGGAAAAACATTATTTACATAAGAAATCCTAAAGCAATCTATAAAATGATCTTTCTAATTAATATGAATTTAGCAGTTACAAGATACTAGATTGACATACAAAAAAAATTGTGTTTTATATACTAGGAGTCAACCACGTGAGCTCGGAGGCACACGATGGCTTGAGGTATTCAAACAAAAGGAGACTAGGTGGCTGGAGCAGAGGAGGAGAGGGCCAGGGAGGGAGGAATGGAAGCAGGCAGGTAGCAGAGCTCATTACGCAGGGCCTGTCAGCTATTGCTAAGTCTGGCTTTCACTTTGAATGAGATACAAACCTCCTATTTTGAGCAGAGGAGAGACATACTCTGATGTTTGAAAAGAAATTTAATTTGGCAGCTGTGTTGAGAAAAAATGGGTGGCGGGGGTAGTGGAGAATGTAGCGTACAAAGGCAGGAAGAAGATCAGCTAGAGGCTATTGAACAACCCAGGAAAGAAATGATGGTGGCTTGAATCACAAGGGGTAGCAGTGAAAGTAATAAATGACTAGATATGTGATCAGATTCTGGATAATATATTTTGAAGATAAAATGTCATAATTTGTTGTGGGATATAATGGAAAAGAGAGCCGGGGATGGTAAGGATTTGGGCCTGAGAATATGAAAAGATGGAGTTGTCAATATCTGAGACAGGGAGGCTTCCTGAGGGCCAGTCTGGAGGGGAAAAGCAAAGAGCTCAAGTTTGAACATGTTAAGTGAGGTAGTTATCTGACATTCAAATGGAGATGTTAAGTTGGCAGATGGATATACAAGTCTAGGGCCAGGGAGAAGTGGGAGCTATGATAAAAACTGGGGAGATGTCAGCATAGAGATGATGTTACAATTTATGAAACTGGATAAGATCATCTGAAGTGTGAGTGTAAATATGGAAGACATTTCAAGACATGTTGGCTTTACTACCTTGAAGTGTTGGAAGCTGCCTTCCTCTTTGTTACCACCATTTAGTGTCCTGACCACAGTCTCTTTCCACGCAAGTGAGAGGGACTCCTGAGCCAGCTCCACTCTTTAGAAGACGCCACTCTGGCTCTTCTCTTACTAGGAGTCTCCCAATAAGGTGAAGGGAAGGGTCCATGTGATCAAGAGAAGGGGCTCACCTGGAGCCCATATTCTTCCTTCAATACCATGTTTCTAAACCCAGTAATTCCCCTGCGCAAATGGTCTTGGGTTTGCATAGGTTTCTTCTCTTCTCTAGGTCTATTCTCCTGTGGATCACTGTGCCTCTAAGGGAGTTAGCCGTGGGCACCAATTTGTGAGAAGTATGATGGAGGTTCAGTGTGTGGGCTATGATGTCTACATTCGTGTGTATACAAGACACTCTTGGTGCTGGATGGAGTCAGGGGTGGGGAGAGAAGAAGGAGGCTTCCCGGAGAATACCAGGAGCTGATTCTTCCAGAGCTCCATGTTGCAAAGTGCTGGAGAATTCCAAATTGAAACTTGACCTTTTATGTTGCATCCAAGGTGTACTTGTCAAGGAGACTAGAACATATTTTATTTAACTGTGTGTGAACTTAGTTTATAATTTTTAAATATTTAAAAATAGGGTATGTGGGTCTTCATTTTAACTCTTGCTTTGAGGTCACCTAAATGGCCTCTCACCCCAGACACCTTGTCCTCCAATCCAGAGTGACTTGGGGCAAGTAGTCTTTGGAATCCATTCCTTATAGAAGGAGCAGGGAGCAGTTAAACATACCATCCTAACTCTCTGCCTGCAGAGCTGGCTAGTTGGTGTTGTCCAACAAGGCCAACCTAAGTATTTCACGGCTTTTTATTTCATGCCAAATAGATGGGTTAACAGAGCGCTAAGGAAGCTTGAAAAGTTCCTGGGTCTTGGCTACCTGTCTGCAACCCTGTGAACTTGTGGTTTGGCATGGTTGATTTTTCAAAAACTCTTCTCTTGGTAAACCAGTTTGAAGTTCTTTCCTGACGTCATTGCGGTTCCTGGTCTGGCACAGCAATCTGGTTGTACCTTAGCCAAAGAAATAAACTGTGACCAAACTGAGATTTTTCATAGCAGAAACTTACCAAGTCTGATCAAACTTATCCCTTGCCCTCATGTAGCTCACATACACTGACAGTTGAATGGTGGGATAAGTGCCAGAATGAAGATACTAAGTGGGAACCAAAGGAAGTGAAATAAATTCCAGACCAAAGGAGGCTTCCTGGATAAAACCTTTGGGAAAGAAGTGGGATCTTGATATCTCGATAGACAGAAGTGGTAGGCGATGGGCGATTGATGAGGATAGGTCAGATGGAGGGAACAGGTTGAGCCCATGGAACCTTGTGGACCTGCCCGGGGGACAATGATTGGTTTGTTGCTATTGTTGCCAAGTGAGTGAGAGGCAGGGGCGGCTGGACTCACCAAGCTCTTTCTTGCCTCAGAGCCTTCCTGTAAGCTGTTGCATTTGCCTGGGGTGCTGTTCCCACCAGCATGCCACCACATTTTTCTGATTATCTCACACAGATTCTATCTCTTCTTTATAACACTTATTACAATGTAATTAAATATTTATGTAATTACTTGTTAGTATTTTCTCCCCTTTGCTAACATACTCCGTGAGGAGAAGGTCATATTTGTCTTGTTCATGGAGATAATTCCCACTATTTGGCGCAGAGTCTTTCACATAGTAGTAACTCAAAAAATACCTGGATAACGAATAAATGTATGAATGACTGAGTTAATAGATATTCTATACATTAATTAACAATGCATTAATCAAGTAATAAGGCTGGAGGAATAGGTTGTGGTTAGATTGTGGAGGTACCTGAATGACATGTTAATGAGTTTGGACTTCATTTGGTAAACGATGATGTTTTATTCATGACTTTATTTAAATTCAAATAAGTATGTTTATTTTATGTCTGGTACTGTGTTAAATATCCAACATAAAATGATAAGTAAAACACTCTGCCAGGATCTTGCAGAATAGTAGGAGGAAACATAAGCAAATAACTATAATAAAAAAACGTGGGAGGTCTTTAGTAAAGGTATGTTTCAAGTCTGTGAGAATACAGACAATGGACTAATTTTTTCTGCTTTCAAGGGGATTGGGGCAGTGAATATTCCCCAGAAGAGATGATGTCTCAGGAATTTAACGATGAGTGAAAGTGAGGGCAAGAACATCATGGCAGTTTCTATTGCTAGCAATATAGAGGACTGGATAGTGCAAAATGCTTCTGAAAAAAGAAAGAAAGAAAGAAAGAGTGAAGAAGTAAGGAAAAAAATCCATAAAATGCTAGGTAAAATGTAAAGTAAAAATCTCTTTAAAAACCTAACTGATATTGTGAGACAAGAACTCCTCAGATGATGAATCCAAAGTTTGGAATACAAACCCACAGAAAGAAGTAAGTACTAAATCCGGAAGCTTCTCCAGTAACCTATAACCTAGATTGCTTTGTTTTGTTTGTTTTCGACAACCGCACTTGTCACAAATGAAGACAAGGGGCAGGGCTTGAATGCTCAAGGTGGGAATCAGAACAGAGATGGCTATAAAAAATTAAGACCTGGACAGGACTACTCCCTCAGTGAAACAATGTCTAAGAAAACAAGACCCACCCAGAAAGAGGGCTGGTGAGGAGGGGGTGTGTCTCAGCTTTGGCTCTGAGGAGGGGAGAAAATGGCTCCCTCTAAGAGTGCCTATCTGCAAACAAGCCCTCATATGAACTTGGATTCAAATTCATACTACTCACGTGGTACAAAACACTACAAACCAAATATCAAAAGTAGTTCTTGAGTTAGCTCTCTCAGATAACTGGCAGGAGCAACCACTCATGCTCTCTGCTGAGTTGCCATTTAAACCCAACGACAAAGAATACCTATAGGTAATGTTTTAATGATCACATAAATAAAAATCCAATATACTGGATACACTTTAAAAAGCCACAATACATGAGAAATAGACCCACAAAGAATGAAGGTGTTTGATTCACAGATAGAGCATAAAAATTGAATATTAAAAATAAGATGAATAAATAGAACCAGGCAGATTTAAATAATCAAACTGAACATCTAAGAATGTAAAAAACAAAACAAAACAAAACAAAAAAAAACCAGTAACAGGAGTCAAAATCTTTATAGAACTCAAAATCACCTGGCTGAAGACTTAATTATTTGACTTGAAGATATATCTGAAGAAATCCCCCAAATAGGTAGCACACAGAGATCAAGATATGGAAAATCTGGAAAATAATAAGAGACACAGAAGGATGAAAGGAAAAGCTGGGTTGGCGATACACTAAGAAAAGCTAACATATCTAATTGGAATTGCAGAAGGAGGGACTAGAAAGATATAGAGAAAGCAATGTTGAGAAGATACATACTAAGAATTTTTCAGATTTTAAGAAATATACTGGTTAGATTCAGAAAGTCCAACAAATAACAAGCAGAATAAATATAAAGAAATCAATAGCTAAAATTATTGTAGTGAAATGCAATAATCTGAAGACAAGAAAAGACAAGATGAATAAAGAAAATAATCATTGTACCGTTACTTATAATAGCCAAGATTTGGAAACAGCCCAAGTGCCCATCAGTAGATGATTAGATTAAAAAAAGCTGTGGTCCATTTACATAATATTCAGCCATAAAAAAGAAAGAAATCTTGCCTTTTATGACAACATGGATGAACCTAAAAGGTATTATGCTAAGTAAAATAAGCCAGCCAGAGAAAGACAAATGCCGTACGATTTCACTTCCATGTGGAGTCTAATGAACAAAATAAACAAACAAAACAGAAACAGACTCACAGATGCAGAGAACAGACTGGCAGCTGTGAGAGGGGAGGGAGGTTAGGGGGCTGGGTACAAAGGTAAAGAAGGGATTAAGCAAAAACAAAACAAAGCAAAAACCTCATGGACACAGACAACAGTGTGGTGATGACCAAAGGGAAGAGGAAAAGGGGACTGGAGTGGGAAGAAGAGGGTAAACGGGGAATAAATGCTGATGGAAGGAGACTGGACTTTGGATGATGAACACACAATACAATATACAGATTATGTACTATAGAATTGTACGCTTGAACAGATATACTTTTTTAAACAATGTAACCCCAATAAATTCAATAAAAAAGAGAAAATGGAAAAAAAGAATAAAAGAGAAAATGAAACAAAAAAAGAAAATGAGAGAGAAGACCTAAAAATTGTTAGACATGACAAAAGATGATGAAACTGAGAGGCAGTAAAAACTATAAAGATGATAAGACAAAGTTAAAAACAGACAAAATGGACCAAAATTATGAATACCAAAAGTTCGAACCAACAAAACCAATTTATGAAAAAAAATGAAAGATCTGAATTGCTCTGTGACTATTAAAGAAAATAAATCAGGAATTAAAAATTTCCCCCCAAAGAAAACAACAGATATAGGTGGGTATACAGGAAATTCTATCAAATGCATTCAAGGAATCCATTCTAATACACAAATTTTTTAGAGAACAGACTAAAAGGAAATACTCATCAATCCATTGCATGAAGCTGGTATAATTATTAATACTAAAATCAGATAAATGCAGTGTGAGAAAGGGAGATGCCACCAATTTCACTCAGCACAGACACAGTGCACTGGTAAACCTACAATGATATGACTTGATACCAAGAATGCAAAGTTGGTTTGATGTTAGAAAAACTCTTAATGTAATTCACCGTATTAACATAATAAAAAGAATAATTTATCATGTCCTTAACAGATACAGAATAAGCATTGATAAAAATTGAACATATATTCAGGTAAAAATCTTATTAAATTTAGTCTTTAAGGAAATTCTGTATCCCCAAAAAAGTTTATCAGACTAAAACCTACAACCAACACGCTATTCAATGGGAAAATTAGGAATGAGGCAAAAGTGCCCACTATCCCAACTCTATTGAACATTTTATTGGAGGTCCTTGCAAAAGGAGTAGCTCAGGAAAAACAAATTAAAAGATAAAAATATTAAAAGACAAAAATGCAAATGTTATTATTACTCAATTATATGCTTGTCTACCAGAAAACCCAATAGCATTTAGCAACAAATGATTAAAATTAATGAGAATGTTCTAAAACATTGCTATTTGCTATATTTAAGCATTTAAAACTTTTAAAAGATAATACAGAAAAATATCATAAACCTTCAGAGGAGCAGAAGATTTCTTAAACAAGGCACAGAAAACCAGAACCCTTTAAAAGTCATTAATTCAATATATTAAAAATAAAATATGTTCACCAAAGGGCACACTAGAGTGAGAGCCAATCCACAAAGAAGAATAATATATGTGCTATACATATAACTCATAAATAATTGGTATACAGACTTACTATAGGTATAATTTCTACAAAGGAAGAAAAAGCATCATCCAATAGAAAAGCAGCCAGAAGTCATGAACAGGCATTTCTCTAAAGAAGCAACACAAATGGCCAGTAACCTATGAAAATATGCTCAAACTTCTTAGTCATCAGGAAAATGCAAATGAAAACCACAATGAGATTCCATTTCACACTACTAAACTGGAAAAAATGTAAGACTTTCTCAATGTCAAGTGTCAGCTTGCTATAGAGCCAGCAACAGTTTTCTCGGATGCCACAGGTAACTGCGTAAATCAGTACCACTTCACCTAGTAAAGTTGAAAATATCCCTTACTATAGGAAATAGAAATTCTGTATCTAGGTGTATAATGTAGGCAAACTCTTATTTATAACATGAATGAAAATGAATGAAAGTGTTAATTAGAAAGTTGACTTCATAGGGTTTAATATTCATATCCATGGGAATTTAAGAATAGATAGTTTTAAAGAAGGGAAAAAGATACCACTTGACAACTTCCATATATTGAGGACAATGCCTCTTACCTGGGCTTTGAGGACAGGCAAAGGGGTGGATCCTGGCTCACCTATTTACCCTCTACATGACCTGTTTATTTTCTCTAAGCCTTGGTCTTTGCCTCTGTAGACTGAGAATATGAGACCTATCTTAAAGATTGTTGTGAAAATTAGATATATTACATGCAAAACACCCAGCACATAGTAATGTTCCATGGAGCCAACTCACATTACTGTGCCATGGGACAGATCGGACAGTGACCCACACAGAAGGGAAAGGAGAGGATGGGAGCCAGCTGCTTGCCGAGCATCTCCAGTGTCTCAGTCACTCCCTAAGAGAAGGATAGATAACATCTTTAGGGCTGGGTAACTCCAAATTAGAAAAGAGTATTCCCTCCAGGTAAAACGGGAAGCCAGGTGGGAGGGTGTGGTGGAGAGAACACAGGACTCAGCGACTTGGGATCCGCATCTGCATCCTGCCTCCACCACACATTGGATCTGTAGGTTGTAGCAAGTCATTTACGGCCTCTCTAGGTCTCAGTCTGTTCTGTATAAACAAAAAATAATAATGCCCCAGGCTGTTGTGACGATTTGGAGAGAAAATATGCACAAAAGGCCCAATCTGCAAAGGGCTATACGAAAGTCTTAATAATATCAATAGTAACAATATGTTTCTATTTTTTACCTTTCTTGGCAAAATTCTCTCTGAAACTTTTTGGCATCCAGCATTCCATTGCTGGATCCAGGGCTCCTGCTTCCTTGATCTCTCCTTCCTATTTATGAAAAGTTACTGACCCAAGTGACTCATATCTCAGGGTCTTGCTAGAGAACAGGCTGATCTGATAAATCAATATACTGTATATTGGCCTATTGGTAGATAATCATGGACTCTTCCATTTGTCCCCATCTGGCTACCATGTCAGCTATCATGTCGGCATTTTAAAAGGTAAACCTTCGGTAGGGAAAATTCTTTGATGAAAACACTGACAAATGCTCGAAACTGCGGGTCCTTGTGGCAGACTCTCAGGTGAGGTACATCGAGTCACACAGGGCTTTCTCACATGACACCCCAGAGGCATCTTCTTCCTCATTTGTTCCTTGTGTCAAACTTAATGGCACCTTGGTCCCCACAAGAAGTTTGAAAAGGATTCTGGGAGACATAGATACAGTTTCAGACCCTGACACTGAAGATCACAATCACAGAGATAAAACTCAAGTAGCAGTTTATGCTGCACAACAGACTTTGATATCTATTGTCTCATTCAGTATTTACATCAACCCTTGGAGGATAAAACTGAGATAAGGTTTGTGGCCCCCAGTATTTTAGATGAAAACACTGAGGTTAAGAAAGTTAAGGAAATAATTTGCGCAACATCACACACCTCCCTAGTGGCTGAGTTTAAGCTACAGCTTTCTTGGGTCCCTCCTCCCTACCTGGTCTCTAAGCACTTTGTTACACCTACCCCCTGGGACACCCAAGGAAGGATGGTAGGTGTGGAGTCAACACAGACCATCTCCTTTCATTAGTGCTTGGTCGTCTCAATTCCTGAGACAGCCGATCGTCAAGTAGGGTCATGGTGGAAAGACCAACAGCCCAGACAGAAGCCTGGAAAACCATTGCAGACGCTGCTCCTTGTATATCTTAATTCATGCCACCACTGCACCACAGGTTGGTTCCTCTGGATGTAGAAAGACCCAGTTTTCCAGCACAGGTTGAGAGCAAGTGGTGAGGGCTACACCTGTGTCCTTCCCACCTTCCCCACCCTTTCCCACAGCTCTGTCAAGGTTTTCCCCTTCTGGAGCAACAGGTAGTTGCCCCCTTCCAGGAGCAACTTTTGAAATGATAAGTAACAAGTCCTCCTAATGACTTAATAATCATGCCTTGCATGTCAGTAGGCTTGGTGTTTCAAGCTTCTTCACAGTCATTAATTAATTTTGCACAGATATCCCGAGCTGTAGGTCACCTTGACAACTTTGGGGTGTGGCAGAGTTACCAAGATAGGCCAGGGATTGGCTAAGGTCACCAACAGTGTCTGCAGTCCAGCCACCTCACCAGCCAGTGAGAATCAATGTCATGAAATCATCCCTCCTCTCCCCCTCACCTCCCCAGTGTCCACTGTTCCCCCACTGCCTTGCCCCCTGTTCCACTCAGCTCCAGAGAGTCTCCCATCCAACTTACATGTCTTGGTTCATGTTAAATAACAAGGAAGTCCCATGCAATGATTTCCATAAATGCATTATTGATCAACATGCTTCCTTTATCCCCCACCTCCCCAGGTCTGTGCATTTTAACATGGGGTCCTGTGAAGCTCTGAAACTTTAATCCATAAGGGTGAAGTTCTAATAGGAGAATGCCAGGCACTTGTCACCATCAGCAGACAAGCCACGTTAGCAGTGCAGCCCTTTGGGGGGAAGTGTCTCACACAATCCCATAAGCTTTGAGGATCTCGCTGGCGCTGCCCCCAAGACTTTTGCCTTGCTGGAGTTTCATCATTAGCTCCCTCTCTAGGGACTGAAGAGCAACAACAAACCTGGATGTAGGAGGAACACATTAATTAGGAACTGGAAGCCAGTTCTCCCCTAATTAACTCCACCTGCATCCACAGCCCTCAGACAGCCACGCGGTGTGCCAAGCCACCCTCTGCCCTGGTGTGATCTGGGCTGGCCCAGCATGTAGTGCCAGATTTGGGGATACTCAATTACATGACTCACAGTGGCTCAATGTGTGCATGAGTGTGTGTGAGTGTGTGTATGTATGTGCATGCATGTGCCTGTGTGTGAGACACAGCAGCAAAGGTGACACTGCCCCCCTGCCCAAGAGACGATTCCTGCCCAAGTCACTCTAGTTGAAAGGCCTGTGGGAACCAAATGAGTGAAGTCTAGTAAAATGTAGATGAATGGCCATGACAGTTGAACTTTGTTTAAATTGGTTCTCAATTACGTGCCCCAAAGAGGTGGGTAGGGAAGCACAGGGACGCAGAGTCCAATATTAGCATATTTATAAGGGTTTAGGAGTAACATATTTATTATTCGTTACTGGAAGACTTCTGATTTGCAACTGAGCTGTTATTACTAACAAGGAATTGACTGATTGGAAATCAAGAGAAGCAAGTAGGACTGGGGGTGCCTAGGGTTTGGGGAATCCATCCTGAATAGCTGTGGTTTCCTTGCAGTTCCTATTTGAAGGAAACTTTTGGAGCAAAAATCTGGATTGAAACTATTGGCTACAACAGTTTAGCTGATGCACTGAGAAGATTCGGAGCAAATGGTCTTATCCCAGACTAAAACTCTATAGAAAATTAGCTCTCTCTCCTTGTATACCTTTTGGGGCAGCATGAGATTGGGCTTTGAATCAAATAAGTCTGGGTTCAGATCCTGAATCCAAGCTTTGTAACACATGTAGATTGAGTAAATGACTTAATTCTCTGAGCTTCATTTTTTCCATCTGTAATAATTTGGCAGCGTTTCTGTGATGATTAAGCAGGATAATAATAATTAGGATTCTGGTTTATGATCATGATAATTGTTACCATGTATTAAAAATGTTTCCATTTACATTACTACCTTACAAATAACTTAGGAGCTACAGGGCAGGGAACTAAGGTTCAGAGAGGTGACGTACTGTGCTTAATAAATATTCATTTTTCTTTAGATACTATATATAGCATCATTCAATTTGGGTTAAATTGAAAAGTATCTGAGTGGGAATAAAATGAAAAGGCCATTATAAAATATTAATTGTGATTTTATTTAGGAGGTGGGTTGGTACATGAACTTCATTTTTTTTTATTAGTAATCTATATTTTCTAAAATTATTACTGATTACCTTGGCTGTGTGAAAAAGCATAGTTAGAGTGGAGGGTGTTGGGGGTGAGGATGAAAGACCTTACTCCCATTGGCTACCTGCCTTGTCAGGGCCAGGTAGGATGAAGCCCTGTTCTGTTCTCTCTCTCTTTTTTAATCCTTACCTGAGGATATGTTCATTGATTTTAGAGGGAGAGGAAGGAGGAGAGAGAGAGAGTAACGTTGATGTGAGAGAGAAACATCGATCAGTTGCCACCTATACGCGCCCAGACCGAGGATTGAACCTGCACTTTTGGTCTCTGGGACGATGCTTCAGCCACCTGAGCCACCGGCCAGGGCCTGTTCTGTGTTCTGTAGCCCCATAGAGAAAACGAAGACTCGATCACTTCTTGTTAATTCTGATACATGTGTTTTCCCTCTTTCATTTGTTGTTTAGCTCAGAGTTATGAAGTGTGTCAATGCCAATAATTCTGTGAAGTATATTTATTTATGTACACATGCATACATGCTATATTCATATTCATGTCCTTCCCCCACGTCCTTGAAGACAGATTCTGAACACTTGACTCCAGTTCAATTATGTGTAACATCCACATCAGGTGTGGGTCCCAGCATTGGTAGACTGAGGAATGAAGATTATGTTGGTAAAAAGCATCTTGGAATTGAAGAGGTGCCCAAGCTCCCTTTTAGGACACAGGAACACAGTTTTGTTTGAGGGTTGGTCTCAGTACTGTCCTTTTGTCCCTGGTGGTTAACCACAACGCCAGGTTGAGTCCAGAGTGGGCAGCTTTTGTAGACTAACCTAGGCTTTCCCCTCAAGATACAACAAAGGCATCTGGTGTGTGGGAAAGTCACCCACACAGCCCGTGGTGTTGGCTCTGGAGGTGAGAGAGGAGGCTGGACAGAATTCCCCTACAGACACCTGTCTGGTTCTCCCAGATTCTGTCCCCTCATCGCAGGTGGCCCCACCACAGCCAGGGACAACATGACAGGTAAATCTAATAACAGCACCCTTTATTCCATGTGAAGCGCTTTAAACACCTTCTTAATGAAGCCTCCCAAGAACCCTACAAAACAGGTATTATCGTTAGCAGTTCTTTTTCCCAGTGAGGCAAGTTGAGTTGTATAGTTGTCACTTGCTCATCATCATGCAACTAAGTGGCAGAGCTGAGACTCACACTCAGGTCTGTCTGATTTCACAGCTGTCACGTTCTCATCTCCAGTAACATGCTGCCTCACCAAACTCCCTGGGCCAAGCCCACCTCACCTTCCTGTTCTGCCTGATCTCCCACGTCTCCCCTCCCCTGGAGGCAGGCACGTTACCCTACTCTTGGCTCTTTGAACACACCAAGTTCAGACTCACTTTCTTCTTTATGCCGACCCTCAGCTTGAAATCCCCACACCACTGTTTGTTCAAGTTTGAGTAGATTGCTTCAGGCCCAAATCAAGTCTTCCCTGTCTTCCTATTTAGAATTAATCTTTCCCTTCTTGACTCAATCATGATGAATTGTATATATGTGTTATATAAATTATAAATAAATATATATAAAATGTATATATACAATTTATACTTATTTATGGTTTTTAAAACTTCCTTGGGAAGCAGAACAATGGTCCCCCAAATATATTCATGCCCTAATCCTTGGAACCAATAATGATGCTATTTTACATAGCAAAAGGACTTTGCAGAAATGGATAAGATTAAGGACCTTGAGATGGGAGATTTTCCTGACTTATCTGGGTGGCCTCAATCTTACCACTGTGTCTTTAAAAGTAGAAGAAAAAGTAAAAGAAAAGTGGGCAAGACAGATGAGAAGAACCAGACCCGTTTTTGTTGGCTTTGAAGGTAGAGAAGGAGGTTATGAGCCAAGGAACATGGTAACTTCTGAAACTGGGCACAGTCCTTCTCTGACAGCTAGCAAAAAATGGGACCGCAGTCCTACAACCCCAAGGAACTGAATTCTGCCAGCAAACTGAATGAACAGAAAATGAATTCAAAAGCCTCCAGGAAGGGGCACAGCCTGCTAGCACCCTGATTTTAGTTCGGCAAGACCTGTGTCAGACCTCTGAGCTACAGAACTGTAAAAAAAAACCCCAAATATGTGTTGTTTCAAGCTACTAAATATCAAGCCACTATTTGTTATAGCAGCCACAGAAAACTAATAGTTTCATAGGATGTTATAATTTTATTATAGCATTTGTGTTACTGTACCCACTGTAATTGTTTGAGTATGTATGTCATTCTCTCAACTAGCTTATTAAGTGGACTAAGCCTTACTCATCTTTATATTTTTCTCCAGAGCTTCAAAAAGTACCTGAATTCTATTGTAATGCATTAAGTCATCTGTATTGCCAGAGTGACTATGAAGTGCCAAGCATTATCTTGAGTGCAAAAATATAAAGGTAAGTCAGTGGTATAGTCAGCTGAGTACTTCATAGATATCTGGACTCTCCCTCCTTCCAAGCACAAGAAGATTATACCGCTCTGTCTTCTTGACATTCAGTGTGTGCATATCACTTCCTTTGTCCAAGAGCTAAGAGCAAAGGCTTTTTCCTTCTATCTTTTCCCTTCACCATGCTCCCTAGTAACATCTGAGATGGCAGAGGTTGGCAGGTTTGCATCTCTTAGTGACTTGATAAGCTATGCCTGCCCAAAACTCGATGGGCATGTATTTCCCATAAGCAAGGAATAAACTTGCTGTTTTGCCACTGAGATTTTGAAGAGGTTACCATTGAATAATTAACCCATTGTAATGGAGAAAGTTAGTGTTTGTCTCTCATATTTTTATGTACACACAAGTAACTACTATATAGAATACTCATGGTGGGATTCACTCTGTTAATAGTTAAGTGTGTGTCCTTCCAGACTTTACACACATACTCACACAAACACACCTATAAATATGCAAGTCTACAAAAAGAAATGCTTCTTTTTATGAAAATGGGATCATGCTCTACATATTACTTGTAATTTGACTCATCGATGTTTGTGAGAAAGGGCCCTTAGCTCTCATAACAACTTATAACGAGGGCGTTGTCCCTTTTCAATAGATTAAGAAACTGAGCCTTAGAGTGGTTAAACAACCTTTTCAAGGCCACTCAGCTGGCAAGTGATAAATTGGGACTTGAACCCAGGTCTCTCTAGCTCCAAGGTCACTGAATAATGCAACACACCCCCTACGTTCATAGAGGAGGACACACAAAGCACCTTACATGTATAAGACAGCGCCTGCTGAGTGGCAAACCAGCAGCGTGATTGTGTACGCTCTGTGGGCTGGGACATTCAGGAAAAGGCTTCACAGGGATGGTGGGGCTGCAGCTTGACCTTGGAGGAAGGGCAGGACTTAACTAGATAAAGTAGAAGGCATTCATGCATCCATGCACCATGTGTTAACTCATTCAACAACCACTTGAGTGCCTCCTCAGTGTCAGGCATCCCAGGCAGTGGACAGGGTAGGGACACAGCCTTGGAGGTGGAAATGTTCAGGAACAGAAGGCATCCCTGACTGACTGGTCTGGAGGACTGAAGCGAGGAAAGATGGGTGTCACGGCAGGACAGGCAGGTAGGGAACAACCAGAGGAGATCTTGGTGCCCCACTCCACCACCGCCTAAGTAAAACCTCCAGCTTTGGAAGAAGTTTGAATAGACATTGAGGAATCCAACTCCTACTCCAAGGTGGAAATGAGATGATGGGGTGGAGGATGGAGGGAGGTGGAAGATGGGAGAAAAGTTGCAATTCTTCCTAAAATGGTTTCACTAGCCCTGAACTTCGACTTTACTCATCCTCAATGGTCCAGTACATGGCGGGACACTCAGTGAGCCCCAGGGGAAGGGAGACACAGTTCCAGACCAAACTGAAAACAATAGGGTCCTCCATAAGGCAGCCTATGGGTGATGCTAGAATGTGGGCAGAGGTATTGAAAAGCAGCCTTGTGTATGTGGAGTGACGCAGACCTGGTTCAAATCTCAGCTCTGCTCCTCCATCTGAGACGCTGGGTATGTCATTGAGCTCTATTTTCTGCTTTGGAAAGTAGAGATAATTATGTCTGGCTTGCTGACTTGCAAGGATTGGGGAACAATATATATAGAAAAGTGAGCATAGTGTCTGGCGCACAGTAGGTGATCAACAGATGGCTGTGATGGTCAATATCTTGTCCTGAGAACGAGCGCTGAGTTTGAGGCAGGTAGTGCCACGTGGCACAGACATGAGCATGGTTGCACCTAAGCTATAAGCTAACTAGGAGGCAGGTGAAATGCAGTTCAGGATTGTGGGGTGGTTTCCAGAATCTGCCCCCAGGAAAGGCTTCCTCTACCAGATCATCACCTTTGTAAAGGCTTCTGATGGGCGATGACCTTTCTGTGAACTCCAGGTTTGATGCTTGGATGGTTCTTGCAACAACATAAAACATGCCCTGACTCACCAACATTATGTGGGTGGCTGGGACCCTTGTGGTCCCAGCCAACACCTAATCTCTCGGCCAGCTGCAGCCTTGACTGCTCGAGTGTTCGCCTCAGAAAGCCAGACACCATAGGCTTCTGGAGTGAGGATTGCAGAGGGGGTTCCTGGGAAATCACGTCTCTTGGAAAAGCCTCTTTCAAGATTTGCCCTTGACTTAGTGAAGCCCTTCCTGTTTTTTTTATCCTATATATTTAAAATGCTGTTTATTTTTTCTTATTACAAAAGTAAAGTAGGATTATTGTGAAAGATATAGATAAGAAAAAAAAAGAAGAGGAATAAATCCAACCATCCATTATTCCACCAACCTGGAGATAACCATTCTTAACTCCTTGGTATTCTCCCTATCTTTTTCTAAATATATGTGTATGTTTATGTGTATTTATATGTATATATGCATATAAATGTAGAGTACATATTATAAACATCTTTCTGCATCAATTAACCCTTTTCTCTCACATATTTTTCATGACTGTATGATATTCCATTGAATGGAGGTACTGCCCACATTTTTTATCAAGAAGATGTTTAGGCTATTTTTTTATTAAGATTTTATTTTTTTATTTATTTTTAGAGAGAGGGGAATGGAGGGAGACAGAGAGGGAGAGAAACAGCAATGTATGGTTGCCTCTCACATGGCCCTCACGGGGACCTGGCCCACAACCTAGGCATGTGCCCTGACTGGGAATCGAACCAGGACCCTTGGTTCCCAGCCCACACTCAATCCACTGAGCTATACCAGCCAGGGCTAGGCTATTTTTAATTTTTAATTTTATAGCAGTATTTCAGTAAATATCTTTGCATCTTTTCTCACGTCTTCATGATTTCATATCTTTTATTATTTCCTTCAGCTAAATTCTAACAGTAGGGTTGAAGGGTCAGAAAAGAAATGCATTTTCAGGGACAAGTAGCCCTTACTCTTGATTGTGTCCCTTCCTTAGAAGTCCACTTACTGATCATAATAAACACCTCTGGGAACAAAAGCAGAAGTGAGTGTTATAATGATGTCACTGAGTCCCTGCGTAGCGCTAGTATTCTAAACGGCCCTACTGAAGCGGTATTTCCCTTCCCGCTTCAACAGTAATAATAACAACTGTTATCATTGTTGTTGCTGCTCCTGCTGTTACTCTGTTCTGTATTGTTTTCCTTCTCTGACATCCCCTCCAGTCGGGCTGGTGAGGGAGAGATGGGCCACCTGCTGGGAGCTCCATTGCCTTCTGATGGAGCCTGGGACAGAGGTTGGGAACATTTCCTGCCTGCGCAGGGGCGGTGAGCTTTGTCTAACCCCGCGGAGCCCCTAAACACTAGACAATTGGTCCTCTATACTGTTTGCCCGGTGACACCTGCAAGACTCTGCTGTTCATTGTTATGCCCTCCTCTTGGCAGGCTCCTCTGTTGAGTTTGGCTTCTGCTGACTAAAGTAAGGGAAGCTGACCTAGTTGAGAAGGGTGGCTTGAAAGAAAAGTCTCAGTGTTGCCATATGGCCCGAGGGCTCAATGTGAACCTGTCAAAATAAATATATGTGAATTATTCATCCCCAATCAAAACAAGTCCCAGCATTGAGCACAGCCCACGGCACACAGCATAGGCACCCTTCTCCAGGTGTTTGCAAGTGCAGATGTGGACAGTAGATGAAGGGCAGTGTCAATGATCTCTTGCTTTACCTTGCTACAGAGGGCATGTCATGCATCCAGAGGCAGATATTCATTCTCTAGGAACCCTTTCACGAGAGAGAAGGAGGATTACGCCTCCTCCTATAGTTAAATACACAATTGTTCTTCCTTTCTTGGGCAGACAGAGCAAAACGCACAGGTCTAACAAGCCATTGGGTTCACAGTAGAGAGAGATTGACTTGCCAGCTGTGGACCATGCGAGCATATACTAAACTATTTTCAGATATGCATGGTCTTGAAAAAGTCCCTTCCCCCGTATCTTTTCTTTGGAAGCTGCAGAAGAATGCATTTCCTTGAAAAGGGAGGAGGAAGCCAAGCCCTAAAATCTAGGAGCCAGGGATCAGCTCAGGAGAGAGGCTTAGGGAATTCTTAGGATGACAGTGAGAGAAAGACCATAAGACTAGCAGCATAGCTGGTGCACAGAGCAACCAGCCTAGACTATAGGAGGACCAAAGGTCCCCAAGAGGGGCCTGTCCCCCCAAGAGAAAATGGAACCCTCCAACTCTGTGACGGGTTTGACTTCACTGGGAGAAGTGTAATAGCAAATCTGAGGTATGCACTAACGTTCAGTACATAAAACCACAGAGGAAAAATGAGGCATGGTTAACTACAGCAAAAATATCCAAGAAAGGAAACATAACCCTGGGACATCGTGTGGCTCATCTGTGCACAATATTTTTGTGGATGTTATCGGGTAAACAGTTAACATCGGATTAACAAACACTTGATGTAGTGACATGTGAGTGAACAAGGAAGGGGGAGTGTGTGTGAGGCAGGGATAGAGGAGGTGCAGACGAAAGGCAGTGTAAAGAGCTGGGTCCTGAATGGAACAACAATAATATATATATACATATTTGCTGTTTAATAATAAACATTCTGCCTTTAATATTCTGGGGGAAAAAAAAAAGAGCTGGGTCCTTATCCTCCAACACAGAAAGTCACAAGATAAATGTCTAGGATTGAAAAATGAAGACCTAGTAGGAGAAGCATGTCATTTCAAGACAGAGGAAAATTCCAAAGAGCTAAAAGGTGTTGTATCTTGAGAGGTATTGCCATTTGGAAGAGCAACTTAAGGGTAGGCAGAAATAGAGCAGGGACTGCTGTTTTACATTATAAGACTGACTTTTTAAAAATCATACACAATTATTATTATTTTTAATATTAAATTAATAAAGGTACCAGAGAATGAATAAATGAGGGAATCGCTGCAGACTTCTCCTCTTGGGGCCTTTTGACAACGAAGCCCGCGTTGCTGTTTTCAGTCACGTGTCCTACAGCGGCTTCAGGGGCAGTGATGGAGAGGAAAAGGCGTAACTGAGAAGGTGCGGCTCTTCGACAATTTCGCTGGTTTCATCGGGGGTCCCGGTGAGATTTCGTTTGAATTGGTCAATTGCTTTAGAAACAGATTTTGTGTTTTGCTTTGTTTGTTTGTTTGTTTGTTTTTTGAAGTTCGAAAACACGGACCTAGACCTAACTTTCTAGACGCTAGATTTCTTCTGATACCCAGTGGGTCCGTGTGCCACGCCCCGCGCCTCCCTTCCCAGGCGCACTGCATTCTCCTTCTTGCACGGGAAGGACCCGCCCTCCCGCGTGATTATGGCCGTGCGCTTTTCTGTGCGGGAGGAAGGATGGGTTTATGATGCACTGTCTACGTCTTTTTATTTTTCTACATCCATCCTTGTGGGAGCAAACGCCTGCGTCTGTAGGATTCGGAGTGTGGTATGATTCCAGAAGGAGGCTGAGCTCCTCAGTCAGACCCGAGGTTCTGCGCTCATGCTCAGCCTCAGTATCCCACCGCTCAACTGATCCAAGCCCCAGAGGCCGGAGTGCAGGCCAGATGGCTCCTATTAAAAAAAAAAAAATGCAAGAAATCGCTATGTTTCTATGATTTGCCAGGCACTGCTCTAAGCACGTCACATATAGTGAGTGTCTCCTTCAATTGTCATAACCACACTAAAGTTACTACTGCTCTTGACAATTTACAGATGAGAAAACCGAGGCGCAAAGATAATAAGTAACATGCTAGGGTCGCACAGCTAGCAGGCAATGGAGCCAGGATTTGAACCTAGACAGGTAAATACGGAGCTTGTGATCTCAACAGCTTCACTATCCTGTGTCTTCAATACACACACGCTCTAATATTCCTTTTCCCCCAGTGCATCCATGTACCCTTTTGTGGGGACTTGCAACGAAATAGTCAATGCCCTTTTCATTCTCTCATTCATCTGGTTTGTTTTTCACTAAACTGGACTTTCAGCAAACACCACACTCACTTGAAACCAAAGCCAGGAAAGAAACCCTTCATTGACAAAATGCCTGGCACACACAAGCAAGCCATTTGAAGACATCAGCAGCAATCGGATACCCATGTCGTAATGGCTTGGAATTAAGAGTTTAAGTCTCACACCCAAGGGCTGACACCCAGAGAAATTGCTCACTAATCTCAGCGCTTGGTGCTTGGGGGAGGAGGTGGGGAGGAGGTAGGGAGCTGGGTTTTTCCTGGGGAAGCCACATGGAGCCCAATTCCCCTCCACAGCAGAAAATAGAGACTTTCTAACCCAGCGCCAGATACACTGTGGCTAGATAAACCCAGGCACAGAGTAAGGGGCAGGGCACTGTGGTTGGCCCAATGGCTGGGGTAGGAGGGCAGGAAGGAGCCTGGAGGTGGGCCCTGCCTCCATGGCCTCCTGGCACACCCTCTATGCCGCTGTCACTCACTCCAGCCTCAACAAAACTTCCCTGTGCTTCTCCAACATGCCAGGCTTACGACTACCTCCAAGCCTTGCCATTCCCTATGCCCAGAATGTTCTTCGCTGCCTCCTTCTCCTCACCATGTTGCCCCTTCACAGGAGGCATCTGTCCATCCTAATTTAGTGTAGCCACTGATTTCCTGTGTTTGTTTCTTTCTCATATCCTGTTTTTTTTTTGGGGGGGGGAGGGACTTCACAGCAATTATCCCTAGCTGAATTGCTTTCTTTTATTTTACTTATTTCTTTATTGTATACCTCTTCCTCTGCCTTGAAGGGAATTTGTCTTGTGTAAATTTCGTTGCCTCCAGAGCCTAGAATAGTGCCCAAATGCAGTAGAAATCCAATGACTATTTCTTGAATGAATGAATGATGTCCACAAACTAGATGAGTAGGGAGGCTTAGTCTTGAGCCTATGTTTTAGGAGGAAGAACATGGACTTTCTAACTGGCGAGTTCACTTTCTCATCAGCCTTTAGCAAGTCACCTTCATTTCCAGTCTTCCCTCCTACACACCCAGCATCAAAGACCTTGATTCCATGCTCAGGGAGAGAGTGTGACAACTTCCTAGTGGGAGCCCTATGACTTCCCTGAGAGATTAATGTCAGGATAAGTCAAGGAGAGGGAGGTCTGAGTCCCTTTTAACTCTCTTGCTGTGAATCATTTGGGAGGGGGTCAGTGAGGGGAAAGGCCATCCCTTCATGGATGCCTCCTGAATCTAATACCACATCCATGTAATGCCATGACAACCTGGGCTATGTCATTGACCCTGGGCTGTCCGGTCATTGCTTTCCTGACTCCTGTTCCTCTCCTTGGAGGTCCCTGGCTAAGGACACCTGATGAGCAGGGCCAGGCACCCCTTGAACCAGAAGCTGAAATGTATTTGCATCTGCAGATGTTCCTCTCCCTTGTTCTTGTTCTGATTCCAACCATGAGAACACCCCATCTCTAAGACAGGATTATGGGGACCATTAGCAGAGAAGTCAAACCTAGCTTCCGTGGGGCTTCCAACCCAAGCCTTCTCCCTTCTTCCCCTCCAGCCCCACCCGAGAGTGGTGCAACCCCACCCTGATGGGTCACCAGACTGGTGAAACCTGAACAGTTGGAGGTCAAAGAAAGCACTTAATGACAAGAGGGTGGGGAGGTGAACCAGTGGAGGAGGAGTGGGGGCTTCAGGCAGGGACCTGGGCGGGGAGGAGAGCCAGGAGAGGAATGGAGTTATTATTAGTTTTTCTAAAAGAGATGGACTTTATACTTCAATCTCAGTATTTTTATCATGGTGAAATCTCATGAGGTTGAGTGAGCGGGGCCCTGTATGCATTGTTATGCTATTTGGTTTTGATAAAAAGTGGCATTGTACAAGATGTTCCTTGGCCACGTAAAACCTCGCTGCCTGGCTAATGGTGGCACGAAGCCACACCACAAGTTGTGCAATGCCGTGGCGGGGACGACAGAGCTGCTTCTCAGGGATTAGGGCTGGTATTTTAATTTGAACTTTAAGAAAGAGATTGAAGAAACAGGAGCAACAGCAAGAAAGAAAAGGGACAAAAAGAAGAATGAAAGGAAGAAATCAAGGGATGTGGAAGGAATGAAAAACTGAAGGCAGAAGAAAAGAGTGGGGAAGAACCTCTTCTTAAAATAGGAAAGAGCAAATAGATTCTGAAAGAGAAGAAATGTTTCTCTTTTGTTACTTTCTTTCTCATCTACTTTTGTACCAAAGGGTGTGCGTATCTGTAAATAAATTCTTTTCTCTCCTGCTTTCCCCTTAAGACCAGAAGTCAGAATGTCTGAGGTGCCTCTTTTGGTTTGCAGGTTTACCATTGTCTAGCATTGCTCTTTCATTAGCTCCAAGGCCCGGACTTCTGTCCTCACCTAAATCTAAAGCTGGGACTCTGGGCGTTTGTGTGTCAGTGGCCTCAGGGAGGTGTGAGAACAGAAGGAAAAGACCATTCTCTTCTCATTGCTTTCTTTTCATTTTGGCTCCTTTGAAGCTGAAGGAGCTGCCGGTCGTCCAGTGGGAGGAGCGCTGCCACTGGAATCCGGGGTGTGCGTTGGAATATCATGGGGGCTGTTGAGAAGGTTAAAAAGCACCTAGCACACTTTAGGTATTTGATAATCCTTGGTTCCCTATCTATAGTTCATTTTACTAGAAAATTCTGAGTCAGCAGCTTATAAAATATTTATTTCTTAATCTGTGACTCCTAACCTCGCACTTGAGCAATGAACTTGTAGACAGTAAAAAATCTGACCCCATTTCCACAGTGTTGGAATTTAAACAAATGGCTTCTATCTTATGCTGTCTCTAAGGATGATGACCTAATTTAGAAAAACGAATCAATCCAATTGTGTTCAAGCCCTTTAAAACCCTGAAGAATCACACCTAGACTCGTTAACACAGCAGAGCAGTGACCTGCTAATGTGAATGGTTGGCAGTGGAGTTGGGACGTAGTGAGTAGCTCTTTTGTTGTCACTGACAATTGTGCAGCATCTGATGTCCCCCCTTCCTGAGCAGACAAGCATTTGCTTAAAGAGAGCCCATCTGGGACTTCCAGGTCCCTTTCTCGTTGAGTCCACCATACCGTACTCTACACTCCTCCCACCGTGACCTGGCGTGGTTTCCAGATTATACAGGGTTATTACTACACATGCACAGACTCAGACTTTCATGGATGCTATTGCTTCTGCATGCAGTTCCCTTCTTTTTTAAAAATGTAGTCTTTACTATATTTTTTCCATTACCATTTAATCCCCTCATGCCCCCTCCCCCCAGAAGTCACCACATTGTTGTCCATGTCCATGAGTCCTTTTTCCTTTTTGCTCAATCCCTCCATCCCCTAACTTCCCCCTTGCCACCAGCTGTCATCCTGCTCCATCTAAGAGTCTGTCCTCATTTTCCTTGTTAGTTCAGTTTGTTCATTAGATTCCACATATGCGTGAAATCATGCGGTATTTGTCTTTCTCTGACTGGCTTATTTCAGTTAGCATAATGTTCTCTAGGTCCATCCATACTGTCACAAAGGGTAAAATTTTCTTCTTTTTTACTGCTGTGTAGTATTCCATTGTGTAAATATCCTATAGTTGTTTTATCTACTCTTCTACTGATTGATACGGGCTGCTTCTATATCTTGGCACTTGTAAGTAATGTTACAATGAACATAGGGATGATTATGTTCTTTTGAATTAGTGTTTTGGGTTCCTTCAGATATATTTCCAGAAGTGGAATAGCTGGGTCAAAGGGCAGATCCATTTTTAATTTTTTGAGGTATCTCCATACTGCTTTCCACAGTGGCTACGCCAATTTGCACTCCCATCAACAATGAAAAAGTGTTCCCCTTTCTCCACATCCTTGCCAGCACTTGTTTGTGAATTTATTGACGATAACCATTCTGACAGGTATGAGATAATGTCTCATTGTGGTTTTAATTTGCATCAGTCTGATGATTAGTGACATTGAGCATCTTTTCATATGTCTATCGGCCATCTGTATGTCCTCTTTGGGTAAGTGTCTTTTCAGGTTCTTTGCCGATTTTTAAATTGGGTTGTTTGTTCATTTGGTGTTGAGTTTTATGTGTGCTTTATAAATTTTGGATATTAACCCCTTATCAGATGTATCAGCAAATATGTCTTCCCATTCCATGGATTGTCTTTATATTTTGTTGATGATTTCCTTTGCTCTGCAAAAACTTTTTAGTTTGATGTAGTCCCATTTATTTATTTTTTCTTTTGTTTCCCTTGCCTGAGGAGATATATCTGATAAAATATTTCTACGAGCAATGTCCAAGATTTTGCTGCCTCTGTTTTCTTCTAGGATTTTTATGGTTTTGAGTCCAATGTTTAAGTCTTTGACCCACTTTGAATTTATTCTTGCATATGATGTAAGAAGGTGGTCTAGTTTCATTTTTCTGCATATATTTGATGAACATCTACTCACAATCTTCTCTGGACCTCAGATGGTCTCTGAACAGACTATTCTCATAGCCCTGTGACTCCTTCCATTCACCTGAAAGCTTTCTGAGCTTAAAGGCAATATCTGCTTATATATCTTTGTGATTGTAAATAACGCTGCAATGAACATAGAGGTGCTTATGTTCTTTCAAATTAGTGTTTTGGGTTCCTTGGGATATATTCCCAGAATGGGATAGCTGGGTTGAAAGGCAAGGGCATTTTTAATTTTTGAGGTATGTCCATACTGTTTTCCAAAGTGGCTGCACCAGTCTGCATTCCCACCAACAATGCAAAAGGGTTCCCCTTTCTCCACATGCAGTGGATAAAACCACGGGACATTTACACAATAAAATAATACTCAGCCATAAAAAAGAAAATTTTACCCTTTGCAACAATATAGATGGACCTAGAGAACATTAAGCTAAGTGAAATAAGCCAGTCAGAGAAAGACAAATACCATGTGATTTCACTCATATGTGGAATCTAATAAACAAACTGAACTAAAAAGCAAAACAGAGACAGACTCATAGATAGAGCCGGATGACAGCTAAGGGGAGGGGCAGGTTAGGAGGTGAGCGAAAAGGAAAAATGACTCATGGACATGGACAACAGTGTGGTGATTGCATGGGGGAGGGGCTTTAAGGGGACTAAATGATAATGGAAAAAAAACACGACAAAAAAATTTTGAAAAATAAAGGTAATGTCTGGTTCATTTCTGTATCCCGAATACCTACCACTGTGCCTGGCACATAGAAGGGATTAAAAACAATTGTTGAATAAATAAATGAATGAATGAAGTGAATAATAGAGGTAAAGAAACCTTCAGAAAATCTATTGATATAACTAAAAAATCTAAAGGTCAATTTTAACACTCAGAGCTATTCTTACCTTTGTTATAACTGCAAGTTTATTTAAACTCTCTTCTAACGAATAACCAGCACCTTTGCCAGGCAACAGCATGAGGTACATGGCACTGTGAAGACACAGGTTCAAGACCAGCTGTGCTTTCTGAATAAATGGAACAAGAATATGAGATTTTAAGATTAGGTGGAAGTCTATTATACTAAAAGAAGAAAAGGGAGGAAGGAAAAAAAAAAGAATTAGAAGAAGAGAGGAAAGGAGATCAAATTATTTGGCCAGAAACTGTATTAGGAGCTTTCACATGCATAATTTCATTTGCTCTTCAAAGATTCTGTGGAGGTGGGTATTATTATCCCATTTTAAACACAAGAAATTCTGGTCCACATAATATTTATAGCTGGTAGACATTGAAAATAGACAAAGCATGTCTGCCTCTCTATTCCAGGGGTTGTAGAATTCTAGAAGTTGGAGAGTGAAGGGTTTAGCAGATCATCTGTTCTTACTCCTTGATTTTGCAGATAAGGAAACTAAAGTTCAGAGATGCAGGAGTATTGCCCAAGGTCACCCTGCTGTTGGTGGCAGAAGTGAAATTCAACCTCAGGTTTCAAGATCTCATCCTCATGAGGTTGCAGGACAACAGTTTATAGACTAGTGCATATTGTTTCAAGCCCACCCCTCTAAGTCTGGGTCAAGTTTATATACTTAGAGTGGCTGACATCAGAGTGTGGAGACAAAAGCAGTGAGTGAATCAACTATAGGTTGATTCTAGGAAAAGGGAGAAAGTAGCCTGCATTATTGGCCTGAGAATTTGTTTTCACCCTCTCAAATGAATATTTATTTTTGCACAGCCAGAAGACACTATAGATTAAACTGCCATTTTAATTCATTGCCTGTCTTTATTTTTCACTTTGGTGTTAA
Source organism: Micronycteris hirsuta (assembly GCA_004026765.1). Lineage (NCBI taxonomy): Eukaryota > Metazoa > Chordata > Mammalia > Chiroptera > Phyllostomidae > Micronycteris > Micronycteris hirsuta. The sequence continues at coordinate 118,173 of PVJI01001440.1, forward strand.
TGTGCTAGTCTTTTAATGGTGCATTCATTAGACAGTATGGGTGGACCTGGAGAACACTACACTAAGTGAAATAAGCCATTCAGAGAAAGATAAATACCATATGACTTCACTCATATGTGGAATCCAATGAACAAACTGAACTAACAAACAAAATAGAGACAGACTCATAGATAGAGAGCAAGATGACAGCCAATGGGGGGCGCGGTTAAGAGGTGGAGGTATTGAGCAAAAAGGTAAAAGGACTCACAGACGTGGAGAACAGGGTGGTGACTGCGGGGGAAGGAGGTATAAAGGAGATAAATGGTAACAAAAAAATACATAAAACAGTAAAAAGAAATTAAAAGATAAAAATGGTGCATTAAAAGATGATACGTTTTTTTCCAATGAACTTGAATTTCCTTTGTCATCTTCCATAAGTGACAAATATCAAAACTTAAGAATACATGAAGAAATTCTCTTTTCCTTGTTTTCATCCTGCATTCTGTAGAATTCTTGTCAGCTTTCTGATACATGCATGGTTGAGCGAGCTACCTTGGACAGAACAGCGAATGCACACCTAGGCTGACTCTCTCCCAGCTGCTGCTCCAAGTGCCTTATAAGTGCTATTTAATTTAATTTAATGGTGAGCACTTATGAAATATTTATTTTTTATACATTAGTTTTCTTGAGGTATAATTTAGATACAGTAGAATTGACACTTTATAGGTGTACAATATGGTGAGTCTTGACAAATATATAACCACACCACAACCAAACTATCAAATATTTTACATTACTCCTGAAAGTATGCTTATGTCCCCTTTCCATCCACCCTATCCCTCCACCCTCAGGCATCCCACTATTCCAGAATGTCATATTAATGGAATCACAGTATATAGCTTTTTCTTATCATTCTGGCTTCTTTCACTTAGCATGATGCTTGTGAGATTCATCCATGTTGGGAATTACTTATTTTTATTATCCTACTTTACATATGAGAGAACTAAATCCCAGGTTGGTTAAGTGACTCACTCAAGCTTCTAAGTGGTGGAGCCAGAACCCAGCCAGCTTTGATTCCAGGGCCTGTGCTTTCATTCAGCTCTCTACACCCGTGCACTTGGGGCCAGGCTCCCGGTCCAAGCCTGGCCCATGTCGTAACACGCTGGGTGGGCTTCGCTAAATGTTTCACTTGTTTGGGTCGACCCCACCGAGCAATCAAAATGCTAGTCTTACATATGGACTCTCATCCTCCCAGATGTTCTACAAAGAGCATGAGCTTTTTTGTTTATTTCATTTTCAGCTTTGACCAGAAAATGTTCCAGTATAAAGCTACAGCAAAGCAACTTGTCCAGATGTAAAGAATAATGAACTACTCACGAGCTCCCTAGGAAGCTGTCTTTGCCCCTGTCCTCTGACTCTGAATCTCAGGCCTGAGCTCTTGCTACCACACAGCTGCAGTTGAACGTGTATTTACTGAAAGGTAAGCTACTCCTATTCACTCACTAGCTACTTGAGTCCCTTGCTAGCTGGGTGGCTTTGAAGAAATAACTTAGCCCCTTGAAGCCTCAGTCTCCTTCTCCATAGTATGGTGCTCAAAGCCTGCATTGACTATTAAGTGAAATAATGCGTATAAAGCACAGTACCAAAACAATCGAGCAAGACCTCCATTAATACTAGGCCCTTCTTATTTTTCTTATGTCACAGCAGTCACTAGAATTGAATTAAAGTGATAGTGTCATCATGTTTAGAAACATAAACAACTATGAGAATGTAAGGTTTAATACATATATTGACCACCTACTATGTGCCAGCACCCAGACTAGACTGGGATGCAGCAGTGAACCAACAGACTCATCCCAACAAGGGAGAAGATCAAGCTGTTTTCTTGAGTTACTCCTTCCCACAGAAAAACCCCCACCATATTGACTTTGTCAAATATGGATCAATAATGAGGATAATAACTGTTAACAGATATCAACTCTTTTCTCAGTGCCAACTGTGGTGCGGAGAGCTCTTCACATCCAATATATGTTATTTAATCCTCACTAAAATCCTCTGAGACTACAGAATTCCTGTTTTCCAAGAGAGGAAGAAGAAGCAGAGAGGATTGAGTGATGCTGCAGGTAAATGACGGCTGGGATTTGGAACCAGGGCCTCAGGTTTAAATTGCTGTATTCGGTGGTCTTGAATGATCTCCTATTCACTAGAAACGGCATAGCTACCGCTGCTAGCAGGGCTGCCGTAATGCACAGCTCCCAGGATGCACCACTGCCTCGGCTGCCTGGGTGAGTCACATTCCTGGAGTGGGGCAGGACTTGGCATGCACAGCCTGTGGGACAGCCCTGGGTGCCAACCTGGAGGCAAGGGCTGTCTTTGGGAAGCCAGTCATCAGAAAAGATGTGCTTAACACATAGTAGGTCCTTAATAAATAGTTGTTGAATTTTTGTAAATGAGCGTGGTCTTATGCTGATTCAAGCCCTCACTCAAGAGTTTATAGTCTGAAACAAAGACATCTATACTAGAGAGATCAGGAAACATACCATCACAGTAGGAGCTGATGTCACCAGTACAACCTGAGCTCACTAGCCTATCGTTGTTGTGCTCACGTTCCTGAGTTTGAGAAGATACAGAAGAAGGTACAAAATCACGTGCTTCCTCCTAGTCACAGGAGGCTTCGTGGAGAAGGTGTGCTTCTCAGAGAGCTGTGACAGAGGGAAAGGGGAGGCACCAATAAAACTAGGAGGCTTTTTCATGACAGACACTGCAGCATAAGCTCATAGTCACATAAACACAGCAGTCAAGTAATATGACAATCATGGTCTGGCATTTAAAGAAGAATTGTCCAGGATTCCTTTTAAAACAGGAAGACGTTCTTTCTTAAGAGGAAGAATAAAAAAATTCTTCTACTGCTCTTCAGACGACCACCTGATTCCACTCTGCGCAAGTAAATCTCTCATTATATTTATCTATTTTTAAGTTGGAGGTTCCCAGACTTTTTCAGTAAAGGCATCCTTAATGTGTCCTCATTTATGGGCTAACAACTTAGTAGGAAAAAAAATAGCACACATACATCAAAGGAAAGAAAGCTTAATTCTTAAGTCACCACAATTACTTACTAATGAGATTTATGTGCCCTTTAGGCGCTGCACAACTTCTCGAATGGAGCAGAGTGGGTACTGCCACCCTATTTCCCTATTTCGCAATGATTTACACAAAACTAAGAGCAGTGTACAATCTGAAGTCTCCCATATGAAGGGGAAACTGCAGAGATGGGGGGAAACTGTCTTGACCAAACACCCAGAGGAAGGTAGTTGCAGGCATTGATCCAGAACTCGAATCGTCAAGACTTGACCTTTTTCTTTCATTTGCAAGACAGCTGCTACAGTCCCAAAAATCAAGTGAGCAAAGCCAGGAAAGATGGAGGAAAAGGGGGTGCCAACTTCATTTGATCTCTCCTAACAAGGAAGAAAAGCTATATGAGTCTGTTTCCCACCCCAGAAGATGTCCCCCAGCAGATCTCTGTGGTCAGAAACTGTGTCACATGCCCATCACTGGCTACAAGGGAGGCTGAGAAACTCAGTGTTTAGCTGAGTACAAAGTGTCAACAGGGCTCAGTGGCAAGAAAGGACAGGTGGGTGTTGGGTGAAAAAACAATAGTATCTACCATAGAGCCACATTTACTCCTCCAAATAGCAGCAAGACAGGAATTAATTCCTGCTCTCAATAACCTCAGGTCCAGTTTGGAGACAAATATGACCTTCTCCAAAATTATGACTACTAAACAAAAAGATACACAGGTACATATTGCAGGTACACAGGAAGGTGTTTTGTGTGCCTGGGAGGGTCAGAGAAAGTTCTGGGAAGGAGCTGAGCACCCCGTGAAAGAAAGGCATTCAGGAGGAGGAACAGCGGGCATGAAGGTCCAGAGGGTGAAGAAAACAGTGTTACTTGATTTGAAGAACACAGAACCCAGCATCTAGAGCACAAGATGGATGGCAGGAGGGCCAGGGCGGCGAGCAATGATACAGAACAGGTCATGGAGTCAGCTAGGGCTCTGCACGCCCACCAGCTCTGAGACTAGTGTGCAGTGGGTAGTGGACGTCTGTCATCTTTTCCCTTGGCCCCTCGTGACTTCCTTTGGGGAAACACTCTTCTGTACTCTGCAGGTGTGCCAGTCACATGGCCCAGCCTTCCATTTTCTGCCCGTGGACTCCTGACTCAAGCAGAAGCAGAGTCCTTTACAGGGATTGATGTGGATGTTGAATGAGAGGCTCCATCCTAAGGAAGAGAGAAACATGGAGCTGCCAGCAGCCATAATTTCCTCCTTCTGAGAGAGCTTATCTAAAGACCAGGGCGGGGAAGGGGGTGGGATAGGAATGGGGAGTAGAGGCAGGAAGGAGGGAGGGAGGGGAGAGAGACTGATGAAATAATTCTGACATACTGGATCCGACTGACCTAAAGCCATCCAGGAGTTACTTAAGCTAATAACATTTCTGTTTTTATTTAAGCCCAATTTAAGCTTGCTTTTATTAAGCTAGTTTGAGCTGGGCTCCTCCCTCTTGCATTTGGAAGGGTCTTGTAGAGGGACTATGGCCTGGAAGCAGAAAGACCCATCAGGGGGCTCTCGCCACATTCTTGTCTCATTCCTGGCTCCAGGCTGGGCCTTCACAGGCTTTAGGACTCCCTGCCCTGGCTGCTGAAGCACTGCTTCCCTGGACATTTCCACTGTCCCCACCTCCGTCTCCATGTGCCATTTGAGAGAGGCATTGATTCTCACCCAGCTGGCTGGATGGCACCTACTTCCTGTCCTGCAAATGTCGGCTGCCTTCCCGGGCTGTTATCTGACTCCACTATCAGCCAGTGGCATCCAAGAACACATCAGACTTCTAGGAAAAAAGATGTTCTGCAAAAGCAAAAGCATGTGGCCAGAGCTGATGGTAACTCTAGAAGCCGTGCGCACAGTGAAGCCCTCGGCATTTCTCATGGCCTCTGGAATTCAGGAGGCTGGCGCGAGCTCCGGCAGTCAAGACAACCAGCCCACTGACAGGCACTTCAGAGCTGGTAATTCAAATTGTCAGAGGCTGCAGGGCTTGACTGAGGCAGCACATGCTGCATCCAAGGAGTTTCACGTTCAGGTTTTAGTGCTTCTTACATCCCAAACCAGCCATTTACTGGCTGGATGAGCCTGGGAAAGTTATTTCACTTCTCTGAGTGTTCACTTCCTCAGTTTTACATAGGTGTGGTAACAGTGGTTGCTAACATATTCTGCGTGCCTACGATGTGCCGAGCATGCTAAGTGCTGTAGTTGTAGTCACCTCTCTCTGCAAGGACTGGCACTTTTTGAGATTTTAATATGAGCCTGTCATTATTATTATCTGTGGCACCGTAGGGACCAGTGACTTCAATGTGATCTTCTAATGGATAGGGAAACTGATAGCAAGTAGCAGTGAATGACCTGCCTAAAATCATACAGCATGATCAGGGCAGACTAAAATCTAGAACCCAAATCCCATCCAAATTAAGGTGCATACCCAGGAGCAACAAACACTACCGGATACCTAGAAATTATTTAACCTAGACTACATGTACCTTCTATGGGGAAAAACTTTAAATTCTAATGGAAAACATCACAACTAATCTGAATATGTGGAGACTAGAGATATTCAATGCACTTGAATGGCCAATCTCACATCATAATGATAAAAATTATTCCCAGATTGATTCATAAATTAAATTGGATCAGATATCAGTTGAGCTTTTAGAGGAACTTGAAAATTGGAGTCTAAAATGTCTTTGGGGGAAGAGAGAGCTATGAATAGCTAAGTCAACTTTAGAAGAAGAGAGGGGAGACTATATTCCAAAGTGTTAGCAATAAAGACAATGGTGCAAGAATAGATGAACAGATCCATTAAACATTGTAGAGGGGTAGAGTCAGACTCGTGTAGATATGGAGCATATTCCATGGTAGAGGGGGTGCTGCAGTTCTATGAGGAAATGCTAGCTTGTTCAGTAGATGGAATAGAGCAGGGGTCCCCAACCTCTGGGCCATAGACTGGTACCAGTCCAGGCCTGTCAGGAACTGGGCGCGCAGCAGGAGGTGAGCTTCAATGTAATGCGCTTGAATCATCCTGAAACCATCCCTCCCCTCCCGCCGCCAGTCTGTAGAAAAACTGTCTTCCACGTAACTGGTCCCTGGTGCCAGAAATGTTGGGGACGGCTGGAGTAGAGGCAACTGCTTCACTATTTAGAAAAAAATAAAACAGGAACCCTACCTAAGAAGGTTCCAGATGAATTAAAGATCTAACTCTGAAAGATAAAATATCAAAAATTAGGGGGGAAAGTAAGACATATTTGTGATCTAGGGGCAGGAAAAGATTTCCTGAACAAAAATAAGGATTTCTTTTCAACGAAGAACATTATGGACAAAGTTGCTAGATAGATGGCAGGAAAGGTAAGATTTTTGTAATATCTAAAATTGAAAGGCATTTATATGTAGCACATATGATGTCCTGGTGTTCAACTAGAAGAGGAGAGCAATCCTGCAAAAATGGAAAGAGTACCTAATGTGTAATTACAGAAGAAGAAAATTTAAAAGTTAATAGACAAATGAAAAAAGGTTTAAAGTCATTAAAAATCAATATACAAAAATTAGTGCAATAAAGTATCCCTTTAAAACTGTTATATTGAAAAATTGGAAACTATATTAGGCAAATGTTGGTTGGATATAGGGCTAAAAAAATCCCACATTCAATGAACTACACTGATGAGACCGTATCTGGATTATTTAATCTGGGTTATTAAAGTAAGAATATGCATCTTCTATGGCTCACTAATCCCACTCCTGGGCATAAATTCCAAAGAAATCCTTACCGAGCCCTAAAAGATGTAGTATTGTTTGCAATTATTTAGTCTCCTTCCCCAGTGAAAGGACTGTACACCTTTCCCCAACTCCACATGATTTCCAGTGCCTATCTGTGGGAGACTTTATACTTTTCTCCCCATGTCTGGCTTGGCCACGTGACTTGCTTCGGTCACAGAAACAGGAGTGGAAGTGACGTATGCCAATTTGAGCAAAAGCTTCAAAAGCTATGGTATGTTTCTTCCAGCTCTCTTGCTCTTTTCTCTGTGGCAGGGGTAGGACTTGTCCCTTTTCAGGGCTGTTCCTTCAGCCTAGATCCTGGGAGCACCCAAAACAGGGGGGCGCCTGTGACCAGCGGTTGTAACATGCAGCATAAACAAGAAAGTAATCTTTGCAGTTGTAAGTCACTGGGCATTTGGTTTTGCTTCTATTATTGCAGCAAAACTGACTGATACAGGAAGGTGTGAAGTAATTGTTGATTGCAGTGCTTTTCAGGGGGGCAGACCATTGGGGGAGGCACCGTGTCCACCAGTGATAACACGTGATCATACACACAAAAGATGACATGTGTTCACATGAAAATATGGGTGAACCTTAAAAATACAGTGTTCAGTGACAACATGAAGAAATAGGATCAGGTATATGATCAATTAACATAAAAACCACAAAATGACAGTACCTATTTTTGTCGTAATACATACCTACACGAAGAATAAGACGTCGGCATGGTTGTCTACAGAATGAGAGAGTGGGAACGGAATATGAAGATATAACATTTTTAAATGTCCAATCAATTTAAAATTTTAAAGAGCAATTTGAGAAAAAGAAAGAAGGAAAAGGGGTCCACAACTTCCAACAAACTGTTTGCTTTTTTTTCCTTCTGTACCCCATTGCCTCCGCCTTATTCATACTCTCAGAATAACAATAACCCTTAAATCATAAATTGTTTCATGTATTTATTTATTTATTTATTTTTATTTTTAGAGAGAGGGGAAGGGAGAGAGACAGAGAGGGACAGAAACAGTGATGTATGGTTGCCTCTCACATGGCCCTCACTGGGGACCTGGCCTGCAACCCAGGCACATGTCCTGACTGGGAATCAAACCGGGACCCTCTGGTTCCCAGCCTGCGCCCAATCCACTGAGCTACACCAGCCAGGTGTTTCATATATTTTAACTATGATATTTTCTCTGACCCCTGAAATAACCCTATAATATAAGGAAGGTAGAAACTCCATTCTTTTTTAAATATATTTTATTGATTATGCTATTACAGTTGTGCCATTTTCTTCTCCCCTTTATTCCCCTCTGCCCTATACCCCACCATCCCACCCACATTCCCCCACCTTAGTTCATGTTGATGGATCGTTAATATAAGTTCTTTGTCTTCTCCATATCCCATACTATCCTTAACCTCACCCTGTCTATTTCGTACCTATCATTTATGCTACTTATTATTCCTTGTAACTTTTCCCCCATTTTCCTCCCTCCCCTCCCTACTGATAACCCTCCATGTGATCTCCATTTCTGTGAATCTGTTCCTGTTCTAGTTGTTTGCTTAGTTCATTTTTGTTTTTGTTTTTTTAGGTTCAGTTGTTGATAGTTGTGAGTTTGTTGTCTTTTTACTGTTAGTATTTTTGATGTTCTTTTTCTTAGACAAGTCCCTTTTACATTTCATATAATAAGGTCTTGGTGATGATGAACTCCTTTAACTTGACCTTATCTGGGAAGCACTTTATCTGCCCTTCCATTCTCTCTCTCTCTTTTTTTTTTCCTGCCCTTCCATTCTAAATGAAACCTTTGCTGCATAGAGTAATCTTGGATGAAGGTCCTTGCTTTTCCTGACTTTGAACACTTCTTTCCAACCTCTTCTTGCCTGCAAGGTTTCTTTTGAGAATTCAGCTGAAAGTCTTATGGGAACTCCTTTGTAGGTAAGTCTCTTCTTTTCTGTTCCTGCCTTTAAGATTCTCTCCTTAACTTTAATCTTGGGTAATGTAATTATGATGTGCCTTGCTTTGTGTTTTCTTGAGTACAACTTCTTTGGGATTCTCTGAGTTTCCTAGACTTCCTGGAAGTCTATTTCCTTTGCCAGATTGGGGAAGTTCTCCTTCATTATCTGTTTCAAATAAGTTTTCAATTTCTTGCTCTTCCTCTTCTCCTTCTGGCACCCCTATAATTCAGATGTTGGAACATTTAAAGTTATCTTGGAGGTTTCCTAGCCTCTCCTTATATTTTTGAATTTTTTTTTCTTCATTCTGTTCTGGTTGAATGTTTATTTCTTCCTTCTGCTCCAAACCATTGATTTGAGTCCTGGTTTCCTTTCCTTCACTGTTGGTTCCCTGTACATTTTCCTTTATTTCACTTTTCATAGCCTTCACTTTTTCCTCTATTTTGTGACCATACTCAACCAATTCTGTGAGCATCCTAATTAGCAGTGTTTTGAACTGTGCATCTGATGGGTTGGCTATCTCTTCATTGGTTAGTTGCATTCGTTTCTGAAGCTTTGATCTGTTCTTTCATTTGGGGCACATTTTGTTGTCTCAGCGTGCCTGATATGTAGTAAGGGGCAGAGCCTTAGGTATTTGCCAGGGTGGGGTAACCCAGGTCACTGCACTGTGACGCCGTATGTGGGGGAGGGGTCGGAGAGGGAACAATGCCACTTTCAATTACTTCCCCCACTACCCACAAGCAAATTGGGCCCTTCTGGTGCTGATTCCCAGGTGGATGGTTTTGTGTACATACTAGGAACCTGTGGTTCCCTCCAACAAACACTTCTGTGAGGCTGGGAGTTTCTCCCGTTGCCTCAACCCCCACAGATTTTTTCAGTCAGAGGTTTGAGGCTTTATTTCCCCATGCTGGAACCCTGGGTTGCGTGGTCTGTCTCGCTCCCCAGTTGATCCTCCCAGTTTATCCATAGGTAGATGTGGGGCCACACACTCCTTCAGCCACTGCCTCACCCAGTCTTCCAGCCACTGCCTTTCCGCAAGTCCTCTCTGCTCTGGCTGACCATCTCTGCCCTTTCTACCAGTCTGGATGAATGTTTCTTCTTTGACTCTTCGATTGTCAGATTTCCATACAGTTTGATTTTCTGACAGTTCTGGTTTTTTGTTTTTAAATTTATTGTTGTCCTTTTGGTTGTACGAGGAGGCAAAATGTATCTACCTACGCCTCCATCTTGGCTGGAAGTGAAACTCCATTCTCATTTAACTAATTTTAAAATAAGCTCAGGGTATCCACTGGTTTTGCTGGTAAGAGTTTAATAGCAGCTCACTCTGACATAGCACATAGTATGGGACATGTGTTTTTCTGGACATTTTATAGGTCACATTAAATATCACAACAATACCAAAGGTAGGCCCTATTATTATCATTATTTCCTTTTTATAGCAGTGGAACTGAGGCACAATGGAGCAACTTACCATGCAAATAGCACCTAGTGGGTCTAGGATCTAAGTTTGGACATTCTGACTCTAGGGTTAAAGTGCCCACATATTTTAAAGCTCAGATTGGGACAGTTTTGAGAGTGAAAGGGGTGTTAATAATAATTAGTGTGAGATTACATTCCTGGGAAAACCAGGACATGACAAATCCAAGCTTCTAGACACTTTGTGATGCTGCTGCTCTGAAGGAAGCCTGGGGCCCTGAATCCACAGGCCAGTGTCTCTTTCATCACAGCAGGGCTATTTCAAATCCGATCTTGCCAATTCCCAGAAAAAAACAACAGCAGAAATTGGCTCACTGGGTATTTAGAATACAAAAATTGGGAATGCGATCTTGTTTCAGAGCTGAATGCTGGTGGAGTTTGGCCTTGGGGGACTTGGGTGGAAGCCGTCATTAGCAGGAGGATAAAGCTCTAGTCAAGGTTTGGCTCCATGTCAAAGAAAAAAAAGGATGAAGAACCTGGAGATGTGAGCTCTCTCTCCTGAGCTGAGGCTCAACTGGCTGGTTGATGGGAATCGCTTTCTTCTAACACAGCTTGCTCTGCCCCTGCAAAATGGAGCTATTTCTATTATTTCTTTCCTACCTAATTACCTAATTTCTTACCACCTAATTAATAGTTACACCATGATGACTACATTAAACTGATGCTTACAGAGTGGCAGCACTTACTCACTGCCTTATATCCATGACCTCGTTTATTCCTCACAATAGACCTACAAAGCTATTATTATTATTATTATTTCCATTTAAAAAATGGGTAAACTGAGGCTAAAAAATGTTCAGTTGCTTAAGGAAAGCTATACATTTTGTAATCAATTCAGGTCTATCTGCCTTAGAGCCTAGGCTATAGGATATACACTAGTTCTCTGTGTGAACGTAGTTCAACAATTGTCCCTCATTGCATGGAATGATGTCTGGTGGACAAAACTGGGTCAACATTCCTCACTCTAACCCATCTATGGATAGGAAGTGTGATGTCTCCCAATATGAGCTTCATTTCTCCTCAGTTTTAGAGAAATCTGTACACTCTCAGACTTGGAAAGAAATATTTGTTGATTGGAATAAAGGGAGAACCTTTTGAATATTTTCTAATACAGGAAGAATTGGGGATGAATAAGGTATCAGGAAAGGAAAGTCTACTCTCAGGAGGGAAGACAAAAAGGTACCACAATGTCAAGAAATTGAGTCATCATAACTGGCATTACATCAATGCCCCATGCTCGTGAGAAAAGCTCTCTCTCTCTAACTGTTGTAGCAATCAACTCCAGCAGCCTGGACCCCCGCGGGCATGCTCATCAAATTACTAAAATTAAGAACAACTTCTTGTTGGCAAGTCCAAGGACTCGCACAACTCCAGTCTGAACCCTGAAGCTCAACAGTCTTTGTTAACATGCTTTAGCTTTTGAAGACGGATTAAAATGAAAGGATTTGGTGTTGGTGTTAAAAGCACCTTAGGAGATACCTTTTCCTGTGTCAGGCAGTCATGGTCTGCCTCCCTCATCTACTGCTTCTCGGGTAATCCAGAGGGACCCAGTGTTTCCTCAACTGTGTGTGACATAGTGCAGAATCACCAAATAATGTTTACTTCCATATGATTTGCAACTGAGAGAGATCTTTGACTCTTCAACACTTTGCTTACCTTACTACTTTAAACTTAAATTCAAGCCTTCAAAGCTGAGAGATAGAGAGAGTTACGAGGGAGCTTTTTCTGCCCCCACCATCAACTACAGCTGAATGATTTAACCTCTTTGGAATGTTGTAACCCCCCTCCTGCTTCAACTAGAGAAGAAAAATTTGAGACATTGAGACTTTTTTTTTTAAGACAAAGAGAAATTCAGAGAAAACCACTTTGAGACTCCTTTAGTTGCTTTGGGGTAAATAAGATTAGCTTTTCCTAATAGCAATTTCTGGCACAGTTCCTCAGCTAACCTAACTAAATGGAATAAATAGCTCAACGATGTGGTAAAGTGGAGGTAAAGTCATGGTGGCTAGAAACTACTTGGCAGCTGCCAAAAAAAACACACAAATTTATAAAGGCAGTTCTGACCATGAGCCTTATAGGTAGAACAAAATTATTATTCCTTTTCATGCAGCTTAACTTTCATAATACTCTTCAATGTTGGCAGATTAGCTTGGCAAATGTCCAAGAAAACAGAAGAACGAAGCCAGCTTTTAAGGTATTACAATTCCCAAAAGGTAAAGCAGAGAATGGGTTAGATCCCAGGGGTAGAAATAGCCCAGCAAAAATACTGCATCACTGATGCACTGACTCCAAGCGCAAGCGTTTTCTCTGTGAAGCATCTACTTAGTGCCAACTTTCTGAAGAAAAGACCGTTGGAAAGTGCACTTAGATTCTAATTTGGGAGTCAATGACTGAGGATGTTATTGATTGGATGACCTTCCCTCAAGGCACAAGCATCCTGTGTTCTATTTTCTTCTTCATTTGAATACTAATATATCAAGCATATGGGGTAAGAGGACTTTTTAAAAATCAAGCCTCAGATTCTAAGGATGGAGCAAGACAATATGTTAAAATATATTATCATTTCACATTTCTACTTCCTCAAGCAAGGGTCATTCATTGTCTAAAGAAGATTGGGCAAAAATGGCAGCATCAGCAACAACTTGTATCTATGGAGTCTTTTCTAAGTGCCTGGACCACTAAATATCTCATTTAATCACCTCAGCAACCTTAAGAGAAAAGCACAATTATAATCTCCATTTTACTAACTGAGGCACAGACAGATTAAATAACTTATCCAAGATCAAAGAGCTAGGAAATGTAGAGCCCTGAGATTCAATGCTTAGCTCTTGCCTTCCAAACTAGGCTTGTCTCAGAGGAAATGATTATGAAAACAAAAGCATTTTATTTCCTAGTGTTTGGCTTTTTAAAAAGTAGTTTGTTGAATTATAACATTCAAAGATACCAATGTGCACAAATCAACTGTGCAGATCAGTGAAGGTTCGCAAGTGAATGTCCTGTGTAATCAGTTCCCAGATCTAGAAACAACACTGCCAGCATCCAGAAACCCTCCCGAGGTTCCCTCTCAATGTCATCACCCCTCACAAGAGTATTTTGACTTTTAAAAACAATCAATTTATTTTCGCATGCTTTTAAACTTTCTATGATTGTAATCATACCCTATGTACTTGTGGTGTGTTTGGCTTCTTTCACTCAAATTTTTATTGTGAGATTCATTCATACTAGTGTGTTGTCTCAATGATACATGGTATTCTATATGCATGTACCAAACTGTATTTATTCATTTTACTATTTTTTAAAGATTTTATTTTATTTATTTTCAGAGAGAGGAGAAGGGAGGGAGAAAGAGCAATGTATGGTTGCCTCTCACATGGCCCTCATTGGGGACCTGGCCCGCAACCCAGGAATGTGCCCTGACTGGGAATCGAACCAGGACCGCTTGGTTCCCAGCCCACGCTCAATCCACTGAGCTACACCAGCCGGGCCTCATTTTACTATTGATTGACATTTAGATAATTTCCCAGTTCATTTCTTTTTCCAAATTTCTTCTTCCAAAATTCTTCTTTGGCCTTTTATTCTTACACATGTTTGTAGGAAGCTTCCTTCCTTCCTTCCTTCCATAGTGGGTATGGAGCTTAAACTATAAGAATATGTGGTAGAATAAAACTCAAATTTGGTATCTACAAAAACAGAAGGTAATATAAGTGGAACCTAACCAACAAAACAAACAAGCAAGAAAAATATAACCAGAGACACTGACATTAAGAACAAACTGGCAGCAACCAGAGGGGAGGCAGCAGGAGATAATGGGGGCAAAAAGGGGGGAAGGCTTTTCAGGAACATCTATAAAGAACACATAGACAAAACCAAAGGGGTGTAGGATTGAGGGTGGGAAGTGGGGATGGCCGAGGTAGGACAGTGGGGGGCGGGGGGGAATGGAGACAACTGTATTTTAAGAACAATAAAAAAATAAAAATTAAAAAAAAAACCAGAAGGTGAAATTATTGGGTAATCTAAGTTCTGAGGGTTCTATAAATTTAAAAATAATGGTGCTCATTGAGCTTTCATGACTGTATCTAATGGAAATTGTAATAAAACACACAGATTAGTGGAAATGTCACTTGTATTTGGAAATTAAGAGACTGCAAATGATAGAAACCTCATTCAACTTGCTAAAGCAAAGAGGCTAATGGTTCCCATGACTAAGTAGTATAGAGACAGACCATCTTCAAACCCATCGAGATCTAGGTAATCAAATGATATCCCCAGGGCTCCATCCTAGGGTGACCAACCATTCTGGTTAGTCTGGTGCACTGAAGGCTCCTCATCTTGAGAAATCCCTGTCTTGGGAAAACTGGGACATTTGGTCACTATCCCCCCCTCTTCATCTCTCTGTATTGGCTGTTTTATTTTCAGGTAGGTTGTCTTCACCGGGTAGCAAAGATGACCATTGACAGCCCTCACCTTGCATGATCCTTACAACTGGAAACCACAGGAAAAAAAAATGAGTAAGTACAGCCTAAGAGTTCCAACAACTTCCTGGGAACCACTTTGATTGACCTGAGTTAAATGATCTTCTGCAAATCAATGACTGGGCCAGAGGCATCGGGTCACACAGCCTTCCCAGTGTGGGTGGAAGTTAACCGTGCTTTTACTGCCTATTGTATAGGATGGGGTAATTTCCAGAAAGAATGGTGCTAGAAAGACAAAATGAAGACATATTTATTATACCAAGCTATTTATTGAATATTTGTATCTTATTAACTGTGGTGTTCCCTTCAAGTCTTTGGTGAAATGACAGCTTCTCATTGAGGCATTCACTGAAAGCTTGATTGAAAATCGTAGCTCCCCACACCCAAATCTGTTCTTCTGCCCAGTTTTTTTTTTCTCAACAGCAATAATTTCTGCCCCCTGACATATATCTAGTCTGCTTATTTATTTGTTTATTGACTTCCCCAAGAGAGTGTAAGCTGTAAACTCCATGAAGGGAGGGGTCCTAGCAGGCTTTGCTCATTGTTCATGCCCAGAAAGCAGTGCTTGGCTCCTAGTACATGGTCAAGAAATGGTTGTTAAGTGAGTGAATGAAATTAATTTATACAGGTAAAGGATTTAGAAAAGTATCCAGCATATATTCAGCATTCAAAAATGTTTTTAGTATTTCCATTATTAGGTTTGGCATTCAACAAAGTAGAAATATTTGCTCTAAATCCCTAATGTTAAAGCAACAGAAAATGGGAAATTCTTTTCACGATTTTTACAAACTAAGGCCAACTCTGTTCCTATTCTTTTCCTGTGGCTCATATTATAATCTCTTCTAATCATTAGAATCATATTCTAATGATCCGGATCATTTTGTTCTTCCTTAGCCTTGATTTCTGCTGTATATTGTCATTAGAGAAGCAAGTCTCTAGGTAAATATATAGTGAAACTATAAATAATGGCTTTTTTAATATTTTTGTTACAAGGACTGAGGGCTTCAATGGATTACCCATAAATAAATTTTGATAAGAAGAATGGCTCCAGATTTTGTCTGCGCCCTTACACGTGTGTTAACCTCAGGACGCATCAGGAACCAGATGGACGGAGTCGTGTACTCTGTGTTAAGTGGAGTTGACCCCTCTTCCTTCCAAACTTTACCTTTTCCCAGTGTCTTCCTGGTTGGTTAGTGATTCTCAGGCACCACGTGACTCCTGCTTTGTATACCAATGGGTTCTTTAGAAGTTCGAGGTATCCTTTCTTTCACTACAAATACCTCCCCCCAAAGCAAACACAGTGAGAAATCAGGCTGTCGCAGTTTTGTCCTCACCCACCACTTTAAAAGTTTGCAAACTGCTTCATGGGTGTGATCTTTGCCAGCTTGTCCAGAAGTAGACAGAGACAAGTGAGGCACTTAGGGAGGGATCCAAAGGCTTTCAACATTGATTTAAAAAAAAAAAATGTTGCTTAACATGCAGTAGGAATATCTGAGAGAGGTCTTTAGTGTGGAGGAAGTGTCTGCGACTCAGAAATGGGGTGGGGAGCGTCATGGCAGTTGGTGGCCATTTAAAGGAAAGCACTACTCCTCAGAAGCAAAACTGGGTAAGACGGCCCAGAGTGGTGCCCCGTGAACGGCATCATGGGGCTCCCGGGACATGAACCTCACTGCCTCGCCACACAACCACAGCATATCAGGCTGGCGGAGTCTCAAGGATCCAATGGAGACCAGCTTCTATTTATCTTATCTTTGTTCAGCCTGTTTGGACTCCTGTCTATCTCCTATAGATGACCTCCTCTGTGGAAAGGAAGACCTGAGCCAGGAAAAAAAAGGGACAGTTTTATCCTAGTGAGGATTATTCTGTAGAGCCAGAGCCCCGCTGCAGAAATAGGGAAAGCAAGAGAAGATGACTCAAGTACTCATTTCTTATTTGCACATATTTGCAGAGTACTGGGTTAGTGCTAGAGGTAAAAATAACAATAATAAAATAATGACTATATGTGCCATTATATGTGCCATGGTACTGGACCGTGTCAAGTACCTCCCTTGATTAGTTTATTTGTTACAACAATCTTATGAGGTAGGTACATTATTTAGATTATACAACTGAAAAAAAAATTGAGGCTTGGAGAGGTCAAGTAACTAGCCCAAAGTCACATATCTGGTGAAGGTAGAAATAAGATTAAAATCCAAGTCTGTGGAGCTCCAGATCCTCTGCTTTTAACCGCCATCAATATTTGGGTGCATCCCAATGCTCATGAGGTTCAAAGTCTAGTGGGAAAGACGAACGAATAGGCATGACAGATGGTGACTGCGAAAGGGTTGATTAATTTAAGCCACAGCATGATAATTCCCATAGCATTAAAATTACTATCTGAAGCTTTGAATTATTAACTACACATTCTTTATATCCTCTACAACAGGGGTCCTAAACCTTGACACTTGACATTTTGGTCCAGATAATTCTTCATTGTCGGGGCTGTCCTGTGCATTACAGAATGTTCAGCAGAATCCCTGGCTTCTACCCACTAGATGCCGGTAGCACACACCCCTAGTTCTGATAACCCAAAGCGTCTTCATGTATTGCCAAATGTCCTCCAGGGAACAAAATTATCCTGAGTTGAGAATCACCGCTCTGCAGGATTTAAACTTTCAAAGGGCAAGAATTATATTCCATTCATCATTTTATTCCTTCACCATTCACTCCAATATATACGTATTTATAAAACACATTCTTTTTAAGCACCCATGAACATTCTCCAGGATAGAACATAAAAAGTCTTAATAAATGTAAAAGAATTGAAATCATCACATGTATGTTTTCTGACCATAATGGAACTAAATTATAAATCAACAACAGAAAAATAGTAGGCATTTCTAACTATTTGGAAATTAACACATTTATAAATATCTTATGATGTAAGAAGAAATCATAGAGGAAATTAGAAAATATCTTTAACTGAAAGAAAATGGAAACATATTAAAATTTATGGGAGGCAGCTAAAGAAGTGCTGAGAGAAAATCCTGTAGATTTAAATACTTGTATTCTAAGAAAAAGATATTAAAAATCAATAATCTAAGTTTCTACTCCCTAAAAACAAAGGAAGGAGAATAAATTAAATCCATGGTAAATGAAGGAAGAAAAACTAAAGATTGAAGTGGAAATCAAAATATAAAGGAGAAAAATATCAATCACACTAAAAGTTGATTTTTTTCCAAGATCAACAAAATTAATAAAACTTAAGCTAGGTTTACCAAGAATAAAAAGGGAGAAGACAACCAAGTATTAAAATCAGGAATAAGCCCTGGCTGGTGTAGCTCAGTGGACTGAGTGCGGGCTGGGAACCAGAGAGTCCCGGTTCAATTCCCCGTCAAGGGTACATGCCTGGGTTGCAGGCCAGGTCCCCAGTGAGGGCCATGTGAGAGGCAACCATACATTGCTGTTTCTCTCCCTCTCTGTCTCCCTCCCTTCCCCTCTCTCTAAAATAAATAAATAAAATCTTTAAAAAAAATCAGGAATAAAATCACTACAGTAAAGGCATGAGGATATAAAGTATAATATAGGGAATATAGTCAAATCAAACATAGTAATAACTATGTTTGGTGCCAGGTGGGTACTTGACTGCATCTGGGGGAATCACTTCATAAGTTATATAAATGTCTAACGACTATATGGTACTCCTGAAATTAATATAATTTTGAATGTCAACTGTAATTGAAAAAAATTAAAATAAAAAAGAGGTGTACTTAAACTATATATAAAATGTAAAAAATCACTATTGAACCTATAGAAATTAAAATATTATAAGGAATACTATGAAGAACTTTATATAAATAAATTGAAGAGCTTATAAGAAATAGGAAAATTCTTAGAAAAATATCCCATGATGCAATTTGATAAATTATCAAAACTTATTCAAGAAGAAATATTAAACTGAAATACTAGCAATGAACATTCCAAAAATAAGATTAAGAAAGTAATGTAATTCATAAAAGCATCAAAAATAATAAAATACTTAGGTATAATTTAACATAAGCAGTGAAGATACTCAGACCAACAACATACTGTGGAGAGAAGGTAGCTAGCTAAATAAATGGACCACACCCTTTCCACAGATTGGAGGTACCAATATTGTCAAAATACTAATTCTTTTCAAATCAACTTATAGATTCAACACCAACTCCCAGCAGGCTTGTTTGTATAAATTGAGTAGCCAATTCAAAATTAATAAGAAAATGCAAAGAAATAGAATAGCCAAAAGAATTTTGCCAAAGAAGGACTAAGTTGGGTGATTTACAATACTCGACTTCAGGATTTACTATATAGACTTCTCTGTTGCGCTGTTACTCACCTGTAAAGTGAGGATGAGTGTATCCCAACCTCATAGGATCGTTATGAGGATTAAGTTAATAACTATAAATAAAATGCTTGAAATTGTACTATGTAATTGTTTGTTTAAAAGCTGTACATGTTTGAATTGATTTCAGGCCTAAGTTTTCCATGAGACAGAGATGTCAGCGCGAGGTAGAGATGTTTGCTTCTGACTTTTAGTGTTGGGTGTTCATAAGCCAGCCAGACAGCATCTCCAAAGCTCTGTTCCAAAGGAACCCAGAGCTCCAGTGCGCACATGCGTGTGTGTGTGTGTGCATGTGTATGTGTGTGTGTGTTTGAATGGGAAGGACAGCGAATAAGTAAGCATGCAACGAACAAGATAATCCCAGATAGTGGTGTCAGGAAATAAACAAAACAGAGTAATGTGATAAGCAAGGGAGTCTCGTCTTGTTGAATTGTTGGCTGCCTCTGCCCCCCGCCCCCTGCCCCCAGTCCTACCCAATCCCAGTTTACAGCCCCAAGCACCCCAAGGTTCGACGACCAGGGCCAAATCCTTGCACACGTGAGGTCCACGTCGCCACACTTGATTTGGTCCACTTCTAAGGGTCAAATGGGCCAATTTCCCACATCCTGTGCTTGTCTTTATTTAAAAGTCCCAAATGACTATTCCAGTGACAACCCTGTGAAAAATTTTCCACGAACTTGAGAATAAAACCTTCCTTTATTTAATTTCACCTTAATTGCATCAATTAAGCTTCTTTCATGTTTGCTCAACAAACTCTTTTGTTTATATCACTCAGCCCTGAGCAACAGCTGCCAAATGGAGTCTTTGTTCTGAGGGCCTTTTCTAATGGTCTTCACACCAGTCCTGTTTGTTCTCCTCAGTGGCAGCACCTAACAACCCCAATAGGTGTGGCCGCTAAGACTCTGAGGGCAAACTCAGTTGCCAGCTGCCACTTACCCCCCACTCAGTTCCAGGAATGGAGAGCCATGCCTTTCTCCTCCCATTTGGAAGGGAACTAGTTTTGGTTGTGGGGAGACGTGTCAGAAGCTCTCAGATCACTTGAATTTTGCTCATATTCTCGTTCTGTGACAGCCCTGCCCATCACCCCCCAGCCCCAAGTCACTTTTGCTCTGTAAGGCTGCAGAGTGCTCACCGTTTCCCTCCCTGCCTCCAGTCTCAGGCCACTACATCCCATTCTCTGTAGCTGTCAGGGTGAATAATTCTAGAGCCAATCTGACCATAGGACTATCTTACCTTCATTTCATGGCTCAAAACTTCCCACTGCTTCCCACAGAATTCTGGGCAAATTGCTCACTCCTTAGCTTGCTGCCTCAAGTCTGTCAGGCTCCGTTCTCTAGTCCCAGCTCCTTCAGCCCCTGAAACCCACCGAAGAAGCTTTTCTCCAAGACGACTCCTGTCAAATTTCTTCTTTCTTTTTGTATGCAAGTCCCTCCCTCTTTAAGCAAAGGGGCTGTTTCTGTCCTCCTCTTAGCTCTTGGTTGGTCGTAGTGAGTTGCTTGACCATTAGAATACATCGAAAGAATGTTCTTAAAAAAAGAAGTATGTTTTGAAACTTCCAATGTTAGATGGTAAGAAACTTTAAGGCTTCCACTCACTTTTGGAATGTTAGCTCTGGGGGAAGGTCTGGCTGCCACGTAAGAAGCCCAGCTACTCTGAGTCTGCCATGTCGTGAGACGCACAGACCACACGGAGTGAGTGGTGCTGTGTCGTGAGATACCATGTGGGCAGGGAGAGAAGGCAAGGAACACAAGGTACCAGAGATGTCAACGAAGGAGCCATCTTGGAAGTGGGCTGTCAGCCCCAGTTGGCCCATCTGGTGCCAAGTGAATGAGAGGTGAGCCATCCAGCCAAGCCCTTCAACCTCCCTCACCCTCAAAATTACAATAGAAAGAGAATGATTGATTTAAGCCACTACAGTTGGGGGTAATTTTTAATATAGCAATAGACAACCAGAAAATAGACTTCTACAGACAACTCATTCAAACCTTCTTAAAGCCCATCCAAGGATATGATGCATATTCCCATCCACTGTCCTTGCATCTGTTACTTTCTCTATCTGAAATGCCCTTCCCACACCCTCTGCATGGCTCTTTCTTGTTTGTTCTTTGAAAACCTAGGTGGCATTGTTTTGGGCTAGATATTTAACTTTCCCAGTCTGTGTAGAATGATTCTCCTCTGAGATACATTTAAAAAATCTTTATTAAGCTCCTACTGTGTGCCAGACACTGAGGATTTAAGAGTGAAGCCCCCCAACCACCACCAGGATGCTTCTTGCTTCCGCCTTATGTCAAGGATTCTGTGTTCTGTTTAAAATGGCCTCTGCCTTTGTCAGAAAAGGAGTTCCCCCAGGTAGAGCCTCCATGCTTCTCTCTCCACGTCCTAAGGATCTAGCATGATGCTGGTGGTAGAGGCACTCAACAGACTCCAATCAAGTGAGCAAAAGAGTTCTGACCTTTACTTGATGTCACATGAGCCATTGACTTTAGGTTTGGCTGAGTCAGTTCAAGTCGATTTTTGCCAAGTCCAGCTTCCTAAAGTGGAAACATTGTCAAAACTTGAAATGACAGCAGTGGGAATAAAGCCTAATATAAAGTTCCTGGTTTGGGTACCCTTCAAATGCAAAGAGCACTAAGAACCCAGTGATGGAACTATAGAATGAGCCTTTGGAAACACTTATCCCAGAAATGCACTGGGAAATCTTCCATTTTGAAGGTGAGAGAGATTAGCAAATGTACCGTTCATGTCACTCTGGACAGTAAGTATATACCTCTGAACTCAGTCCCTCTGTCTCTTCTGCCCTGGGAGTAGCAAACCCCCCAAAAGATGACAAGAACTCAAACTCAGAAGGGTTTTGTTCTGTTTTGTTTTGTCTTGAGTATACCAAGCAAGCTGAGCAAGAGAACTAGCTCTGAAGGTCAATGTCAAAGTCATCTGCTCTAGCCTGTGTATGCATTCAAAGAAAGATTTATCAAGATTGAAGAACAAAATCTTCTGTGAGCTGGTTATGTCTTTTTGAACTCATCATTATGGTATGCTAAGGAGCCCCCAGACAGTGGGGCAGTTGTTTGTCACTATAATACGAAGAACATAAAAGCCCAGAGAAATGAGTAGTTTGTCCATTATTTGAACTAGGGATGATTTACCTCCTTCATCCTGGGACATTTGTCAAGGACTAGAGACATTTTTTGTTGTCACATTGGGTGGGGGTATAAGGGGTGGTGGGTAGAGGCCAGGGATGGTGACAAATAAACATCCTGTAATGCACTGGACAGCCCCTACTGCAAAGAATCACCCAGTCCAAATTGCTGGCAATGATGAGCTTGAGAATCCCTAGCCAGGAGCACCAGTTTCAAACTTCAGTGTACTTTGAATCACCCAGAAGTCTTGTTAAAATACAGACTGCTGATTTGGCAGCTCTGGAGTAGGGCCCAAGAATCTGCATTTCTAACACATTCCCAGGGGAGACTGATGGTGCCCCTGGGGCCACACTTCGAGAACCATTGGTCCAGAGCATCCCTTCCTTGTGTGGCAGAAGCCGAGAGGGGTGCCTCTCACTAAGACATGGGGGAAATCAAGGAAGGGAACCTCCATGCAGGTTTTTTGGGGGACCTCTTTGACCCCCCAGCAGGAATCTTCCCTTTGGATCCATGAATATCATTCCAATTGAGTCTAATCACCTACTCTGATTTGGAACCGAACAAAACAAAATCAGAGCAAGACAACAACGTGCCTGAAAGACAAAGAGGAGCCTAAACAGGGAAGGGAAGTCGGCCCCAACTTGGGTCAAGTTTTTGGCACGGTTCATGGAAGGCCTCATGGAGCAGATAACAATAGTTCTCCGGAGGGGTAGCCAGACCAACAAAAGTTCAATTAGTCAGTCTTGGCAAATAAAGACAACAAACAGTTTGGCAATAAAAAACGAAGGCCATGCTTGGCTGTCACCCAGGCTTGATACTGTATCCCTGCCAGGCTTTGTAAAAGGGTGGCTTTGAAGGCTTCTGAAAAGGGTCCATTTCTCAAACAATTCCAGCTTTTGTTCATGGCCACTCTGTTCTCCTCTTTGCCTTTTCCTTCATTTGTCTTCAGGGGCTCGTTAGGCTTCTGCCCTGCCGAGAGTTTGCCAAGTCACTTCCCTTCTTCCCAAGTCGGTGCGACGAGTCCATTGCCCACTTCCGTTGTCACCATAGAGGACACCCCTGGATGGGACCTGAGAGATGGGAGACTCACAGAAGTGAGCTTTCTAGTTTAAAAAATTTGTTTCTAAGAAAATGGAGAACAATGGCTGCTGGCACGTGGAGACGCTGTTTCCATTTTGAATGTGCTTTTCTG
This sequence comes from Micronycteris hirsuta, assembly GCA_004026765.1. Classification (NCBI taxonomy): domain Eukaryota; kingdom Metazoa; phylum Chordata; class Mammalia; order Chiroptera; family Phyllostomidae; genus Micronycteris; species Micronycteris hirsuta. Next base: position 141,595 of record PVJI01001440.1, read on the forward strand.
GGTGAGGAAGTGAAATCATTTTGTGAACTTGGTAAGCATCTTAAGACCCTGCGGAATCCTGCATGGAGTCCACATGCCTTGGGGTTGTCTGTGTCCCCTGAGATGTTGCTAATGGCATAAATAATAATAATGATATTATCTAGTATTTATTGAGATTTGCCTGTGTGCAAGTCATAATTCTACATGTTTGATATCTATTATTTAATTTTTTAAAAATGCTTTGAGACAGACATTTTATTATTTCCATTTTACAGATGAGCAAGCAAAGAAAAATTAAGTCATAGAGCTAGAAAGTGATTAGCGTTTCTGAAACAAGGATAGAGATTTTGTTTCCTTTGTGGAAAAAAATGCAGTCTGCCTTTTGCCAATTTTTTTCCCTTGACCTGTGGCAAGAGCCCTGTACTGACAGTGCATTCTCAAGCAAGTACCTCTGCTGTAGGCAGCCATGGTGCTGGAGACCAGCTTTTACCAGGATTGGATGAGGTTCTGCTGGCAGGACTTGGTGTTCCAGCCGTGTCCTGGTTGCTGGCATTGATGGTGTGGGGCGAGGAGAAAGGACGGACTGTACTGAGGGAGCACTGAATGCACAGGAAGGAGAACACCAAGGGCAAAGGGGCTGCACACCAAAAGGAGACAACACACCCAGTTCACTGTGTTGTGAAATTCAATCTCACTGTGTGATTTTAGGTATGATTTTAGTGATCATCCAGGTCCATCCTCACGCCATCCCAGTGTTCCTAAAGGGGCAACGAGGGCTCAGGTGACAGACCTACCCAAGGAGGCACAGTGAATGGTAGAAATAAGACTAGAACTTGGCACAACTGACTTACTCCCGTGCTCTTTCCATTATATCGCTCAGCCTCTAATGATTGGCTGACCATCGGCATGAGTTATGTGACATTTCTGGACCCAGGTGATTTGGAAAAATTCCCAGTGAATCTGAGCATCCAGAGAAACCTCACCTGGTTTACTCTCCTACCTTCCACAAAGGCAGAGTGGAAGCAGCCATGGCAGGGGGTTCCAGGGTCTGCAGTTAGAGGTATGAGTCCCACATGACTGTCCATTTGGCAAACATTTTCGAATCCCACCGTGAGCCAGGCACTGCCATGGGTTACAAAGTCCAGGACGATGGTGTTCTTTCGGCTCAGTCCTACAAGAGCCTAAGACCAAAGAAACTAAATGGTCATCTCCCAGAGAGCATCAAAAGAAGTGCAGGAAATAAGCATGAGGAAAGCAAGTTGAGAGGGAGTTGTGGGGGTTCTTGAATGCCAGGCCAGGCAGGCTTGACTGTACTCTGAAGACAGTGGAAACCACCTGCGTTTCCGAAGTAGATTTTGAAATGGATAGAGTTTTGCTTTGGGAAAAGGTGTATGGCCTGGAGCCCAGGTTTGGGGGGTGACACCAGGTGGCAGGCAGAGCTGCTAGGAGGACATCGCAGCTACCCAGGTGAAAAATAATGTGGTAACCCAGAAATTTTACACCCAGGATGTATCAAATAGACATTAAGACATGGGCCCATAAAACACTGTACAAAAGTGTTCATAGTAGTTTTATTCATACTAACCCCAAATAAGTGTCCATCAGTAGGAGAATGGATAAACAATTTATGCTTTATTCCTACAATGCAATACTACTCAGCAATATTAAAAAATGAAGCACTGATGAATGAAACAATGTGGAGGAATCACACAGACATCATCCTGTGTGAAAAAGTGGATACGGATGAGCACAGACTGTATGACTCCATTTATAGGAACTTCCAGAGCAGCTAACCTAATCTAAGATTTTGTAATATCAGAACAGCGGTTGCCACAGGGAAGGAGAGAGATTAGGCAGGAACACAAAGAAACGCGGAGATAAAAAATGTTCTAGATCACGAGAGAAGCCTGGGTGAAATAGATGACTCCACTGGTCAGATTTGTACAGCAAGGATTTGTGCTGTGTAAATTTCACCTTCCTTAGAAAACACGCATAAAATAATGACAATTGAGCAGGGGATGGAGGATGTCATAATACTGGCAGTTGTCGAAGCTGAGTTATAGGTATATGGAAGTTTATTATACTATTCTATTTTGTACATTTTTGAGATTTTCCATAAGAAAGTATTAAAATAAATAATAGGCCTAGATTAGGACCCAGTGTCAGCCTAGTTCTGTGCCCTATTGGATGGAAGCTTCCCTACGTGTGAGCCTAGTGTAACACATCATTAGTTAGAAGTCCCCTCCGTGTTGTCCTAGTACAGCACACTATAAAGTCCGACGTTGGACAAATGGCACCACTGACTTGCTCCCATAAGAGTCCAATCTCAACATCAATTAGGCCCTTTACATAATCTCCGATGTGTGATTAAATGCATTTTAAAAATACAATTAGTTATGGGCCAGAGCTATAGAAGCCTTTGATTCATAATTGACTGATTGTTTCCAGAAAATTAACCAAAGGAACAATAATACCCAGTTGGCTCTGCACAGCCATTGCAAACACACACACTAATTCTTACCACTGCCCAGGGCTGAGGGGCCTTCTTGCTGAGTGGTCCCCCACCTGCCCCTCCGACCCTGGCATTTCAAAATATATATAATACTACCTGACTCTTTAGCTCAAACCCTCTCAATACTACCTGACTCTCCAAGACAATGTCCCAACTTGTCAGGGCCTGCCTCCTGTGTACCCTCAAGGGACCTTGCTCATTATGTCCTAACAACCCCAGCTTTCAGAATATGAAATCTTAACAGCAGATTCCATTAACAAACCCTACTCATTCCTTTCACTCATTCATACATGTATGCAGTAAATATTTCATGTGACTTTATTAGGGGTCAGCTCCAGTACTAGGCACTGGAGATTAAGTGATAAAAAGTGATAAAGTCACACATCTATGTGATTACGAATTGTGAACATACGGAGTTGGAGAAAGGACATTCCAGGCAAAGGCAACAGCGGGGTAAGAGGTGCCGGGGAGGAGAAGAGCCTGGTGTGACTGAGGAACTGACGACACCAACACAGTGAAGGATGAGGGACGGGGAATGGGTTGAGGTTGGAAAAACAGCAAAGGGCCAAATCAGGCAGTATCTTGTCAGCCAAAGTAAGGAGTTTCGATTTTCTTCCCAAAGTAGAATTTTAAGTAGGGGGAAGGACCCGAGAATCTATAATGTTAAAGAATTGCTGTGGACTGCAGGGCAGAAAAAGAATGAAAGGCCGGAGCTCCGGGAACAACGAGGCTCGCTGGGAGATGACGGCCGCAGACCCGGGCAGCGGAGACCCAGCCTCCCTGGTTGGCCTGCCACCGAGGGCTTCCCTGGGGTGGACCCTGTGGAACTAACACCTGGGAAGTCCCAGGCAAACCAGGAGAAGTGAGTCACAGTCAGATGTGATAATGTCTTAAATTAGAAAGTTCAAGATAGAGTTCAAGGTGGAAGGATGTGACTGGTCTACAAGTAGAGGACTTTTGTCGATGGGCTGGACAAAAAGGGTGGAGGAAAAAGACTCAGGTTCTGGCTTTTGCAGCCAGTTGGTGAGGCCTTCTATTGAGAAAGAAAAGACTGTTTCTCATTTCTCTGTCTGCCTCAGGGCTTTTTGAGTAGAAAGCAAGCCAACCTAGAAGAACAAAGTGAAAGAAACCACCTGCTCATCCCGTGGTAACTTCTAGGGCTTCAGGCAGATAATTGATGTTTCGCACTCGGGTCAAAGCCATGGTCATCCAGGAGTTTATCTTGTGTCTTCTTTTCAAGGAGGGCAAAGCAATTTATAAACTTTATGATCTTCATAAAATCCTTACATAGCGCTCACTGAAAGATAGAAGAGGAGAAAGACAGAGGGAGATCAGTTATCATCATTATTGCTGGTAACCCTAGTGGCTCACTGCTGCGGATTATTGCTATGCATAATCCACGGTGACCGTGACTGAATGCGTGTAAATGAATCTCACACTGGAATATGCAGGAATGGAAGACCAGGACCATGTGACTCCTCCCTCATCATCTGGGAGAGAGCCCTGAGCCTTGGGTCCAGGGGTTTTTATTGAAGATTTTGGGCACAGAGCATCAGATTGGTCTTCATTAACTTATGCATAGAATGTATATTCAGGTCCGGTGGTAGACAGGACCGGGGAGGTTCATCAAACGGGAGATATGCAAATGTAAGGGCAATAGTCTTGTGTCTTAACTGTAAACATTTGGTTTAGGGGGGGGGGGAAGGATCCGGCAAGGCAGTAAATTTTAAGAAATATGTTATCCAAATTCCCCTTCAGGGAAATTCTGTTTTCCACTAACATAGGTCTACACATGCCAACTTGGGCCATCTTACACATGGAGTCCATGCTCTTTAACATGCATGTAAAGTCCAGGGCTATGCTTCCCTATGCGTGGAAAAATGAATTCCTTCAGCTCACCATGCTCACTGGGTAACTGAAAGCAGGTGAGAATGGGTCATCTTGCAGAGACCTGGTTCCTCCCCAAAGAGAGGGCTGTGTGGCTCAGTGAGCACCAGCTTTGGGCTTCAGTTCTGCCTCAGTCACTCACCAGCTGTGTGATGTTGAGCAAGTTACCTAACCCCGTGAGCCTCTATTTCCTTGCCTGTAAAAGGAGGATAATAACTTACCTTGCAGGGTTATGATGAAAATTAGAGATAAGGTACATACTTACTACATAATAGGCTTTCAATAATGCTACCTGTTATTACCTCTGTGCCTCCCTCTCTTCATCTATAAAAGACAGGCGATCTCATTGTATCTTCCTTGGCCAAGCATGTGTAGTTGAACTCCTCTGGGTTAAAAGCATGGGTGATGTGATTCCACTGTGATAATCAAAGTGAGAGTTTCTTTGCAAAGCTAGTGCTTCTCCACCTAAAGCTAAAGAAATAATAGATGTAGTAAAGCAAAAGAGACAATAGACATAATATTTCCTAATGTCACCACAGTCACAATGGAAAATATAAGTAAGCAAACTAAATGCAAAAAATAGCTATATTCATCAGCATTTATTGAGCAACATGTATTGATTTACAATAAGTCAGCATGTACTATATGCCGGACCCTGTGTTGAATGTTTTACCTGAAGTTTTACAAGAAGTAACATAGCCCTGGTTAATGCTGTTGAATTGATTGTTTGAGTGCCAATCCTGGCTCCACTATTTACTAGCTGTGTGACCTTGAGCAGGTACTCATCCCAACTGAACCTCAGTTCTTCTCATCAGCAGTGCGGGGATAATATCGCTACCTTACTCATGAGTTGTTACAATGAATTAGTAATAAATGTAAAGTGCCCTGAATAATGTTCAGCCTATAGGAGTCACTATAACATTGGCTCTGCTATCATGACTCTATCTGTGCCTTAAAACTATGAAGTTGGAGTGATTCTTTTCACTATTTTACAGACAACAGGGTTAGGACAAAAAGTTTATATGATAATATTCAGTTAGCACAAACCCAAGACATTCTTAGTGCTTTACATAGGTTCCCTCACTTACTCCTTAAATTAATACAACCACCTCATGAAATAGGGGTTGTGTTCATATTCATCACATTTTTCAGATGAAGATATCAAGGCTCAGAGGGACCACCGATGAAGGAACTGGTTTGAAGAAAAGCCCACTTGAATCTCTGAACAAGGGGCCAGAGCAGTGCTTATTCCATAAAGAGCCCTTATCAGTTTATCTCCATTCAGGGTCAAAAGAGATCACCTTCCTTTAAATTTGTCCTCTTCTCTTACCTCTATTGTTCTTTGCCTGACTGTTAATGTGTGTATAGTGTGGTGGAATCGGAGGTTTATTCACTCCAACAGCAAATGTTATTGAGAACCTGCTGTGCTAGCTGCTGGAGACACTAGATCACAGGTCTGCTCCCTGTCTCCGCTTGCACTAGCACTTAGGAGACTGAGAAAGAGCAATTTCGCATATTGCACATACCCACACATATCATCTCTGTTTTTAAATCCTGACCTGAGAATAGGTGTATTCATTTTTAGAGAGAGAAACATCAAGTGGCATCCTCCTGTACACACCCTGACTATACACACCCCGACTAAGGATTCAACCCGCAACCTAGGTATGTGCCCCGACCGGGTATCGAACCTGTGACCTTTCAGTTTATGGGACAATGCTCCAACCCACTGAGCCACCCAGCCAGGGCCACACACATCATCTCTTCAGCTGCCTGCTGGGAGAGGTTGCCCTGATATTCGTGACTCAGCCATGAGCTCTTCTAAAGGCTAATTGATCCAACTGGCCCTGACTAGCTTTCCAAGCCAGAGAATGCTCTTCGAAGATAGGGCATCTCAACAAGGGAAAACAGAGATAAGGGTGACATGTTAGAACTTGTGATGGAGGCTTAATCATTTGATTTTTCTCTGCCTCTGCCGAATGATGTTTTCATGTCTTCAGGTTAAACTAGTTCACCTGAGTTGCCCTGATTTGCGTCTGTGCCTCAAGGCTATTGACTAACAAGGCAACAGTACAGTGTCCTGGTCAACTCGTCAGTATCAGGAAAATGTCCGAGTTTTCACATGAACAGTATTAGCATTTTCCCACAGATCTAATGATGCGGTCATTAGGGCACCACGTCAGAAATCCAGAGAGTCTAGTTTGCTAGTTGAAGTCTTGGTTTGCCCTGAAAAATTGAATTTGCTTGGGCCATTTACTACCAGCAGCCTCAGTTTGGTCTTTTTGCATTATGAGTCAGTTAGCTGTTAGGTCCCTTTCAAGACTAATATTTTGTGATTCTTGGCTTTGATTTCTAAGACTGTCCTAGTCCCTCCGAAACCCCCACATATGGGGCTTGACTTGGTGTATTACTGACAGAACTGGACTCAGTGCTCCTGCAGACAGGAAGAGAGACCTGGAAGATAATCTTAAACTAGGAAAATGGCACACGAACTTCTTGCTGGTTGGTAAGAATGGAATTCACTTTCTACCCTGGGTTACAATGATGGCTATATTTATTTTCCTTATCATAAGATGTTCTAGAAATACTTTTGAGTCCAAACAAGGGGAAAGGTGGAGGCATTTTTTTTTTTAACATTGGCAACCCAGCATACCGCTTGGTCCCAAAGAGGATGTGTACTTTCGTATAATTGAGAGGGACTCGCCAGGCTGCCAAGGCTATTCCCATCAGGCCCTTCTTCCTTACCGCCTTCACTCCTTCAGACCTAACCAGTAACCACAAGAGCATGGCAAAGGTGTTAAGTAGGTATTTGGGTACTCAGGATTCTGAGAATTATACTGAACTTCTACCAGGATTGTTCAGGTTCTCAGAGCCAAACTGACAGGAAGTGACTTCTGTTCCCACTCCACCAAAGTCATGAAAGAAAAATGCCAAACCTGGTTTGGCCTATGACCACAGTAATGCCAAAGAGAAGGGACGTGGCTGAAACAACAAGGCAATAAACCTGAAGCCACCATCCCTACCCCTACACACACAAACACACATGCATTCACTGTTGCCTCTGTCTCTTTCCCCAGTTCGGTCGATGGACAGTTATGTCAGTATTAATCCCAATGAAGGTAAAACTAAAACATTGATAACCCTTAGAATTTTTTCAGATGAGGCTCTAAAGCATAGGAGATCATTCAATTTATGGACACTGGATTCTGGAAAAAGACAATCTCTCTTAACTTCTGCCAAAGAAAACAACAAATCTCTCCTCCTCAGTTCCCTTAATCTTATGACAAATAAATCAGTCACTCTTTTCCCCCAAATTCTAAACTCCTGTGTCAAACCTGTTTATGATGGTGATGTTAGCAATTTTTTAATTTGAATTTCAAATGGGTTCTTTATGAATCAGTAGAAACAAAACTATTCCAAACTTAACTACAAAGCTACAGTAATCAAGATAGTGTAGTACTGGCGTAAAGATAGACATATAAATCAATGAAATAGAATTGAGAGTCCAGAAATAGAACCTCACATTTATGGTCAGTTGATTTTCAACAAGGGTGACAAGACAAATCAATGAAGAAAGAATAATCTTTTCAACAAATTGTTCTAGGACAACTGGATATCTACTTCCAAAAGATTGAAAATTAAATGGTCCAAACAGATCCCTACCTCATATTATACACAAAATCAACTCAAAGTGGATTGTAGACCTAAATATAAGAAGTCTAAACTATAGACCTCTAAAACTATAAAACTCATAGATAAAATATAGGAGTAAGTCTTATGACCCTGGGTTAGGTAATAGTTTCTTAGAAATAATACCAAAAGCAAAAGCAACAAAAGAAAAAAATAGAGAAATTAGACTCCATGAAAATGAAATTTTTTTTGCTTTATAAGACCCTGTCGAGAAAGTGAAAAGACAACCCACAGAAGGAGAGAAAATATTTGCAAATCATATAGCTGACAAGGGACATGTATCTGAATATATAAAGAATGTTTCAAATGTAAAAATAAAAAGACAAATAAGCCAATTAAGAAATGGGCAAAGAATTTGAATAGACATTTCTCCAAAGAAGATATACAAATGCTTGATGAACACATGAAGAGATGCTCAATATCATTAATCATTAGGAAAATTCAAATAAAAACAACAATGAGATATCACTCACAGCTACGAGGATAGCCATTATCAAAAAGACATGTTTTCATAAGGAAGTAGTAGGAACACATTTTGATGAGGAAGTAGAGAAACTGGAGCATTATACATTGCTGGTGTAAAATGACTCATTCACTATGGAAAGTGGTTTGGGGGTTCCTTGTACTTTAAACACAGAGTTACCATAAGGCTCTACCATGTGACACTCCAAGGCATAGACCCCAAACCATTGAAAACGTATGTTCATACAAAAACTTCTACACAAATGCTCACACAAGCATGTTTATAGCCAAAAGCGCACCAACCCAAATCCCCGCTAACTGATAAATGGACAAACAAAATATGGTATATCCATATAATTAAATACGACTTGATAATAAAAAGGAATAAAGTAATGATACTTGCTACAACTTGGATAAACCTTGAAAACATTTGCTGAGTAGAAGAAGCCAGACACAAAAGACCACACTTTACGTGATTCTGTTTCTGTGCATTATCTAGAATAGGCTGACGGTAGAGGCAGAAGATAGGTCAGTGGTTGCTGGGGTCTGGAGTGCAAGGGTTGGGCAGGAACAAGGATTGGCCAGTACTGGGAACAGGGTTTCTTTGCAATGGAAATGTTTGAAAATTAGATCAGGGAGATGGTTGCACAGCTCTTCGAGTATACTAAAAACCACCAAACTTCACACTTCAGATGGGCAAACTATGTAGTACTCATATAGAACATGAATTGTATCTCCATAAAGCAGTTTAAAAAATATCTTTGGAGTCATTCTTGACTTCTCTTTCTTTCACACTCCGTGTCCAATGTATAAGGAAATCCTGTTGGCTAATGGAGCTTAAAATTCCAGCCTGCAGCCAATGACCTCTGCCTCTTGGACCTCTCCCTCCCTGGTCTAAGATGCATCATTTTTCATGAACTTCTGCAGTAGTCCCTAAGAGCTCTCTTGGCCTTTATTCTTGTCCCCCATGATCTCAACATAATGGGCAGCGTGATCCTTTTAAAATCTAAGTCAGGGCGCGTCACTCCTCTGCTCAAAGCCATCCATGCACTGGTTAACAACGTCCAGCATGGGAAAAGCTACGGGTGAAACTGACAGCTTCAACAGGTAAATTATAAGGGAAAGAAAGAAATTGAGGAGGGCGTGTGGGCTAACAGCAAGTTAAAGGACAGATTAAGATTAAGCTATAGTGATTGGAGATAAGATACAATTCTGGGTGATTAAACAGAAAACATCATGTGATTCAGAGAAGAGTCTGGAAGGTGGTCCCGTTTGGACAGAGAGGCAGGGAACTGGGGCAGAGTCCACAGAAGGGCTCCTGAGGAGACTGGCAAGTTTATTTCTCAACCTGGAAGGTAGTTAAAAGAGTATAGGCCTCATAATGATTCACTAACCCAGACTGCTTTGTGCAGTTCTCTGTATCTGTAATTCTACAACAAAAAGGTTAAAAACACAAACTCTGCAACCGCGCCATATGCCTTGGTGAAAAACCAAAATCCTTAAAACAGTTGCCTTCAGGACCTGCCCATTATTGCCTCTTCCATCCATCCCTCTCTCATTCACTTGGCTCCCCTGCACCTGCCTTTCTTCACCTGGCTCCAGCCATAGTCTTCTCCCGCTTTTTCTCGGACATTCCAGGCATGTTGTTCTAGCTCTTCTTTCTGCCCAAACATCCCCTTGACTCACCCCCTCAACCCTTTCAAGTGTTCGCTCAGATCTCTTGTCCTCAATGAGGTCAGTACATTGTGGATAATGCAACACAGTCATCCGTCCCCCTGCCTTAAAATGCTGGTCCCCTACCCTTTTCCTTTTTGTGCTCCCATAATCTGTATCACCTTCCATTATAATGCAGGTTTCAGTTATTTATTGTGCCCATTTTTGTGGTCTGTCACCCCACCAGAATGAGCGCAGATCTTTATCTGTTTTATTCACAGATGCATCCTACAAGGTAAGGCCTGAGTGACGACTAAAGACTTAATGAGCCACTTTTAGATTTAGACAGATTATTATTTACATAGACTGTGCAAAAAATAAATAAATAAATAAGCTAAAGATGCCAGCTTCCTGTGATCCTTGTTCCACGCACCTAAAAGGATAGCCCCCAAACTAAAAAGATCCTACAATGTGAATTGTGGGATACTCTGTTGCTTCAGAGATGATTCTAGACTATAGTTAAGTAGTTTCCTGTTCTGCCTCTCAGTCCTGAGGAGAGCAAGGCAGACTGTCCCAGAACCCAGGAGGTGATGAGAAATGATTCCATGATAGCCCCTCGGGGGAGATAGAAAGGTGAGGGCAGATAGCATCGGAGCAGATCTTTGCAAGCTGCATGTGCTCTTGTGTTCCAAGAGGATCGCAAGGCATGAAGCTAAGACTCAGATAAGCTGCAGTTGGGTCCCCTGCCAGCATGGCCTCTATGGATGGATACATGCAAAGCTCCAGGGAGCCAGGGCGGAGCTGCCCTGCTGCAAGCAGGCAGTTGATACATGTCTATGTAATGAATACATGAAAAGCTAAAGCCCACCCAAATGGATTGACCTGTGAGGAGAGAGAACAGGAGATGTAAATACATTTTTTGGAGAGATAATATGATTGAGAGCGAGGAGCATGTGCTCTGGAGTTAGACTGTTCAGGGTCCCAAGTATAGGTTGGCCACAGAGCAGTTAGACAAGCTTGGGCAAAGAGGTGTTGTATTGCTAGAATCTTTATTAACTTCATATTTATATTTGAATATAACATTTTACATTGGCAGAAATTCCTTGGTGCATTTGCCTTCTTTCTACCCCACCTCCTGTCCCAATGCTTTGGTGGTTCCCCATATCCCTCGATGCTAGTGGGGGATGCTAGTTTACCATTACATTGGCTATTTAACTGTCATTATGGTTGTTAAGTTAGAGAGATAATAGAACACCTCATGGAGAATGGATAAAAAAATCACTCACATATAATGAGCTTAGCATAGTTGCTCTGGGCATTTTAATAAGATTCCTTCTAGTCTTTTCCCTACTCTATACACTACAAATATATATGATATATGACACATGATACCTAATACATAATGTATAATATTAATAATGTAACATAGTAATTCATTTAATGTCCACAATTGCCCTTTCAGCTAGATGCTGTTGTTATATACATTTTAAAGATGAGGAAATAGAAGCACAGGGAGGTTTAGCAGCTTGCCCAAGAGCATACTTAAGCCAGAGCTGGGATTCAAACCTATGCAGTCAGCTTTCAGTAAGTGTCATGTATCGAACCACTATGAAACCAAACCAACATTTTACATCCCAGCATGAAGCCTGTCTTAGGCTGCTTCAGCTGCTATTACAAAATCCCACAGACTGGGAGGCTTAGCAACACCAAAACTGTGTTGCCCAGAGTCTGGAGGCAGAAAGCCCGTCAGGATGTCAGCATGGTTGGGCTCTGCGAGAGCCCCCTTCTGGCTTGCAGACCACTCACTTCTCATTGTGCCCTTGAATGGCAGAAGGGGGTACGCTCTCTGGAGTCTCATTTATAAGGACACCAATCCCATTCATGGTGGCTCCACTGATTGACCCATGAGCTGGACCTGGCCAATCAGAAGCTCTCATCCCCGCCTCTGTCCGTGGCACATGTGTTCTGCCCACCATCCCCACACTAGGCGCTATCTCAAAGACCCAGCCTTGAAAGAGTGATGCGCTGTGGCAACCATTTGGACTACACGTGTGACTGAACCCTTTAACACCTCTATATAAACTTTTAAGACTCTGGCAGGTGGGTAAGATCTACTTGTCTTTTGGCCACCCAAGACAAGCCTCTGATGTAAGTTCTACTGCTTATTAAACCTGCCACCTACCAATCTGGAGTGACCTGTCTCTTTCTTCAGTCTCTCCTTGCTCTCCATGTGGGGGACTGTTTTGAATTTCACCCAGGGAACTCTCAAGGTTGCAAACCAACAGACACATAGCAAAGTCAAGCATACTTTTCATGTAGAAACATATTCATAAGAATTTTTTAAAATGTCTATCAAGTGACTATATCATGGCTTCCTTAATCACTTCCCCTACCTTTGGACATTTATATTGTTTTAAATTTTTCATTTTTATAAACAAGGTGAGATAAATATCTTTGTACACAAAGTCTTTTCTGTGGTTAGGACTATTTCCCAGAAGTGCAGATACAAGGTCAAAGTTAAGAACATGTACTTGGCTCTGGATCCTATCACCCAGTGGTTTTCCAAACTGGCCTACTTTCTATCAGTAGCCAGCAGTTTCCTGACACAGCCCTGGATGTTCTGATCCAGTAGGTGCTGGAAGATTCCCAAGAAGCTCTATATATTTTTTTTAAAATCCTCACCCAACAATGTTTTTATTGATTTTAGAGAGAGTGTAAGGGAGAGAGAGAGAAACATTGATGTGAAAGGGAAACATCAATTGGTTGCCTCCTGTATGTGCCCCACCCTGGGACCAAACCCACAATCTAGGTATGTGCCCTGATTGGGGATCAAACTCATGACCAGAAGGTTTATAGGACAATGTCCCAACCAACTGAGCCACACTGGCCAAGGCAATGCTAGCCAGTTTGGGGAATGTTTGGCCTATCCAATTGTCTTCTTTTCCCAAGCAAATATTCTAGGATTTATATAAGTTAACGCTTTACTACCCCCTTAAGGAACAAATCCATGGTAGTACCTCCAATTACATAGACACGGTTGCAAATAATAATTTACTTAACAAATTCAATAAATACACATGAGTGCTGATTAAGGTGCTGGACATACACCACCAAGTTCCTACTTTCCTGAGGCTTCCATTAGGATGTGATCTGTTAGATACCATGCCAGAAAACAAACAAGTAAAGAAGATGACCTCAGAGAGTGATTTATGCAGTGAAAGTACCAACATGGAATAATGTGACATAGTGGTGCGGCATGGGAGCGGTGACTACACACAGCATGATCAGAGGGACACTGTGTAACAAAAAGCATGTGTAGATCTGCCAGAAAGTGTTCCAGGCTGAAGACACTGCAAACTTGAAATGCTTGAGCAACAGAAGCAAAAGGCCAGCATGGGTGGGAAGTAGCCCCTAAAGGGAAGAATGAAGAGGAAAGGAGAGGGGGGCAGGGGGCCGATGATGCAGGGCTGGTGGGCCTTGGTAAGGAGTGACTGTGGTTGCATGCAGGGCACCACTGGTGGGGTTGAAGCAGGGGAACGACATGCTCTAACACACTCTCTTAAAAGATTACAGTGCTTCATGTGTGTAGAAGGGAATGGAGACAAGCAAGAATCCATTAAGGGACTCCCAAAGAAGTTCCTGAAATTCTGGGCAAGAGATGATGGGAGTTTGGCCTAGAGTGATGGTAAAAATGGATGCAGAGAAGTGAACAGGCTCCAGCTGCGTATGGATGCAGCGGGACTGTGACACTTCACGGAAGAACTAGTATCTCATATCATTTTAGCTGAGAGCAGACTTTAAAGGTAACCCCTGCAATGATTGAATTGAAGCAGAGGATCTTGGGTTGTAGTTCTAGTTCTCTAGTCACCCAGCCATGTGACCTTGAACAAGTTACTTTATCACCGCTGGCCTTGCTTTCCAGGGTTGGAATAAACAAAAGATCATTTCTAGTTCCAACATTTTCCTATGGAATTTTGATGTAATATTTCCAACATTGCTCCTCCTTTTTTCAACAAATTTTTATTGAATGCCTACTAAGTGCTGGCAACTAGGTATTAATGATCCATCTGTCTCCTCTGTGGAGCTGACAGCTAGGGAAAGGTGATAGTAAGCAAATAATTGTATAAGAAATTATTTCAATAGCTACTGTGGTAAGAGTTGCTAGGGAGAATCACAGGGGACAGAGGCTTGAGTGGAGATCATGGAAAGGCGTCCCTGAAGAAGGGGCATTTCGGTTGCAGCCTTTGGTGAGGGCACAGCCTATTTTAGACAAGTTAAAACCCTCCTAGGCCGTGTTTTACGGACTTTGACTGCCAGCCATAGTCACCTTCAAGTCAGTTGCTTGTGACCAAAGTGACTCCAGCCCAGGCCTGCCACAAGGGGCGACATGGTTCTGGGCACATGCTCTCCTGAGGTCAGCTAGTTCTAGTTTGACAAAGCCAAACAATTTTCCTAGAACTGAATGTCATCAGCAGGCAGACTCTATGACTTGAAGTCAGGATGCTCCAGAGTGGCAATGTATCAGGCACCTCAGTCTCTTTCTTGGCTTCCCTGGAGGGTCCTGGGACCGGAAACCAACTGCTGAGCCTCCTGGGGCTGCATTTGGCTCATCCCTTTTGAAAAATAGGTATCCCTCCCAATTTGATTTTGAAGATTGTGTCAGGAATGAGCTTCTTCAGTATGAGATAGAGAAAAGCGTTTCAAGTTGCTCTGGCATTTGACATGACTCCAGTTTCTCCGCTCCCCACCCCCACCCAACTGTCACATGAGGGCACTGAAACAGGACCTTGACTGGGCGACACTTTTGAGCAGCAGGAGCCAGAGCGATCATGCTGCTTTCTTATTCCGAGGAGGACCCTAGAAAACTCTCGCCCACCTCAGTCGGACCACCCGCCGGCCAGCCGCAGGGCATTAGCATGACTGGAACCCTTCAGAAGGGGAAGAGGCCCTTTTGGGGGGCTGAGGAGCATGAGAGGAGGACAGTTGAGGCTCTGTCCCTGGGCCCTGCCCCAGTGTATCAAGGAAAGCCCACGGTCCATAAGGAGGGTGCCCTGTTTGCCCTTTGGTTTTCTAGTCAAAAGTGCTGAGGTCATTTAAAAAACACATCTTTATGGAACATTTCCATAACTCTGAATAAGAGCCCATGGCCCCACAGCCTTCCCGGTGGCAAAGCAGTGTGGTATAATGGTTAGGCGAACAGATTCTACAGCCAGACTGCTTGTGGCTACATGCAAATCACCCCCTAAGTTTTACCTTCCACATCTTTTTATAAAATTGATAAGAGCACACTTATTATAGTTTTTTTTTTAATTGAGGTGTAGTTGAAAGATTACATTATATGAGTTTCAGGTGCACCTACCCTAAGTTTTTAATCTTAAACAATGAGCTGAGGTTGGTAGTGTGTGTAGCACAGGATTTGAGCTCAGTCACCGATGCCGTGTCGTTACCAGATGTCCCCACGGATCCATGTTTCCTGCTGTAGCTGCTGCCCACTGGGGGATGGTCTCGGTGCTTACTACTGAGCACAAGGGGCCACATGGTCAGTGCAAAGAGCTACAGAAGGCAAGCAGATGATCTGCCACCAATTCTCCTTGTGACCTGGCCCAAGTCAGTACATCTGAAGTGGCAGGGTCAGAAAATGAAAAATATTAAATAAAATGGACCTGATCAGTTAGCACTTCATCATTTTTAGGAGGGGTTGAATTGGTCACTGGGAGGAAATGAAAGCTCCAAATTAGTGGTGTGATTTCCGAGGCTTCCTTTTCCCTTTGCCATCTTCATGCCACAGCCCAGCCCACCTGCCCTTCATGTCCCAGGGGCTCCAGGTAGGAGGAGAGCCCCCGCTTACGGCAGGTGCTCACCACTGCTGCGGGTCCAAGCAGGCACACCGCAACCCACTTTCCCTTACTCTAAGTTTGCCACACCCACTGCCTCTCCTCTCTCACCCAAGGAAGTGGTAGGGCCACAGAGGAGGGACCCCTGGACCCCCGATGGGAGCAGCCTTGCTCAGAACTGAACGACTTTCAGACAGGCCAAAACACACAAATTGGGATGCCTGTCTTATCTCCAGTTTTGTCCCAAGCTGGCTGTGGTTTGAGTAAACTACCTAATTCCTCTGCACCTTTTTTCCTAACTTGACCCCAATGCTTCTTAAAGCATGACTTTCCCGAGCCATAAAGCATGAACTTCCCATATCTTACCAGCCATTGTACAAAAAGGCCCTAAGGTAATAAAACCTTGCTTTAGATCTGAAGTCACCCAAAGGGGTGACTCAGCCCCTGGCTCCTGCTGAGGGAATCCGCGTGGAGCTTTAAGCTCAGTTCCCAGAGTTTTACACTTAGTCTTGGAGCTTTCTCTTCCAGTGAGTGAACAAAGCCCATTTAGAAACCCCAACCGACCAGCTAGCCCCTGGGGTCTAGGCCCAACTCCGGGATTTATGCTGCCGACTCAATGGACCCATTATGCGTGGCTAATTCCCTCACAGAACATTGTGTCTCTGAGGGCCTGGCAGCAACTGGTCCTACCTGTTTAGCTGGAGTCAGTACATTCTGTTTGCTGGACGGAAGGAGGCAGAGCAGCACACACCGCATCTCATCATCATGAACGCCATCTCGGGTTAATGATTACCACGTACAGTGGTACTGTAGTCAGACTCTGCACACACCAAGTGCCCTTCCCGTGGGCTGGTGGGCAGCACATAAAGGGAGCCATTGTGTGTGCTGGGTGAGGGAGGGAGAGGCGTCTACGGGTGCCAAGTGTGGAGGGGGGAGGTTGGGACACCGTGCACATATGGTCTCATTTTATAAGACAATCTATTTACAGTCACTATTGACACTGGGGTTCTGTTTCTGAAGCTGGAATTTGTGTCGTTCAATAAAATACCCTGTCAGCCTAACCTGACATTATAGAACATCAATTAAATCCCACACAAAAAGTTCCCGTCTCAGGCCAGAGCCAGTGCTTTCCCAGCAAGAGCCGTTCTCCTCTGCTGGGGAGTTGTGTGGGCCTGTCTGCAGACCGACAGCTGAGGGGTGTTTCTAACCACCCGAATGACTGGAGCTGATGGTATCAGGCCTGAACCAGCCTCTCTGTCAGCCAGAGGCGAAGCAAGAATGTTCCCCTCCTGAGGTCTCAATTTACAGGCTCTTCACGTTGATAATTAGGCAAGGTTTGCCACCTGCCCTCCCCAGACAGTCCTGACATTCCCTTAAACAGCTGTGACCCCACCTGTTTCCATTGCCACCTCCAGACAGGCGATGTCTCTAGGGCTGGAGGGCGGCGACCTTGGCCAGCTCTGTGGGTCAGCAAAACCAGGTGGATGATTTGGCAGGATCTAAGAGACCTTCTTCCACTAGGAAAAAAATCCCCAATGCCTGAAATTCCACCTCTAGTGCAGAATTCCTTGTGCCAAGCGTTGCCCTCTGTAGCAATTCTTATTTCAAGGCCCAATAATTCGGAGAGGGGCAGGAATATACATTTTAGCATTGAAATACACTTTCCAGACTGGGAAAGGTAGCATGAAAACCTTGGGTGTTGGAGGTGGGGGGCTGCACCAAAAATGGGGGAGGGGAGTCCGAGGACATGGGAACAGGTTGAGTATTAAAAAGTTGCCGCACGAAAGGCACAAGGACCGTGTTTCCTGTTGCCCCTTAAAACAAACAAACAAACAAACAAAGGCTTAGGCTTTTATGCACATGAATTCATAGTGACTGTAGCAGACACTGGTGCTTGCCCATCCAGCAAACAGCATTCTCCTTCTTTTTTGGAAACGTTTCTTCTGTACTTGAAATCCATGTGGTTCAGGTGAAGCTGACTTCACCACAGGCTGTAAGCCTGGTCCATCAGATCATTGCCTCCCAAGTGTCAAGCGTTTGCTGAAACCATCGGGAGAGGGAGATGCCTTTCTGCTGTGGTGCTAAGGTGGCGGGACGTTGGCCTAGACCAGCCAGTGGCACTTCAGGTGAAGAGCCTGCCTGAGAGTGAATCCAGTGCAGGGGGGTGTAGACCTAAGCCTTTCAGTGACCCATAATTCTTATGATAGCATTCAAACACCTGGATCTGACTATACCTGCAGCCAGCATAACCTCACACTTTTTAGTGATGTGAGCCAAAAAGCTTCCCTTTCTTCCTCAAGCCAGTTTGAGTTTCTGTTGCAACAAAAGAAGTTCTTTGTGTAACACCGACTTCATCATAGGGTTCACAATGGCGCTGGGAGCATTCTTCTCTCCCAGATTCTGCCACATTCCAGTGAACTTGGCCCAAACTTAGGTCCACTAATTAACTGGGGAGTACCATAGGGCAGATAGAAAGGAGGAAGAGTTACTGATATGGAAGAACTTGGCTCATCTTGGAAGACACACACTGTAGAAATCCAAAATCTTGCATGACAGAGATAGACTTCACACTTGGGCTATGAGAGAAGGCTGGAGCTTCGCCACTCACAGTGAGGTCCCAGGGCCAACAATGGGCACCACCTGGAACTTATTAGAACTAAAGATCCTCAGCTTTACCCCTGACCTACGAATCAGAGTCTGCATTTTTACAAGGCTCTTAAGTGATTCATGGACACAGGAAAGGTAGAGAAACATGGCTCAGGAGACTCCAGGAGGGCAGAGGCATGGGAACATGCATCAGGCCTGAAGCCTCCGGCACCACGCACCATCCCAGTCAAAGGTAGGTTCCCCGGCTTTCAGAAAGCTTAAAAAGTGCTCATCACTTCAACCTCCACAATTCACGGAGGGTACGTCAAGGCTGAGAAATGATACATGACTTGTTTAGCACTAGAAGAAGCTTCTCAGTCAAGAAGAAAAGCAAGGGTTCTGCAAATATTTGTGACCTTGGGCTAGACAAGGATCTCTCAGATAGAACACCACAAGCGTGATCAATTTTAGAAATGCTAAACTGGACAACATCAAAGTTAAAAACTTCTATTATTTAAAAAATACTGTTAAGGAAATAAAAGGACAAGCTGTAGTCTGGTAGAATAAAATTGCAAGACACGTATTTGCTAAAGGACTTTGATCCTCTCAAGCTCAATAATAAGAAAATAAACAACCCAATGAAAAGTGGGGAAAATATTTGAATAGATTCTTTTTTTTTTAAGATTTTATTTATTTATTTTTAGAGAGAGAGGGAGAAAGAGAGGGAGAGAAACAGCAATGTATGGTTGCCTCTCACATGGCCCTCATTGGGGACCTGGCCCGCAACCCAGGCATGTGCCCCGACTGGGAATCGAACCGGGACCTTCTGGTTCCCAGCCTGCGCTCAATCCACTGAGCTACACCAACCGGGCTGAATAGATTCTCACAAAAGAAGCTAGATGGATAAAATGCTCAACATCGTTAGTTATTAGGAAAATACAAATAAAGCCACACTGAGATAACTGAACCTACCCACTAGGAGGGCCAAAACCCAAACAGACAATGCCAAGTGCAATGAAAAGGATGGGAAACACCTCAAAAGCTCATACACACTGGCAACAATGCGAAAATTAGGCTGCCCCTTTGGAGACAATTTGGTAGTTTCTTACAAATGTAAACATGCACTTACCATAGGACCAGAGAATTCCACCCCTAGGCATTTTCCCACAAGAAATAAAAACTTGCCTTCACACACACATACACAACGTGTCTGCAAACATACATGGAGGCTTTAGTCACAGAAACCAAAACCTGCAAATGACACAAATATCCTTCAACTGGTGAACGGATAAATAAACTGTGGTACGTCCATAAAATGGAACACTCCTCAGCAATAAAGAGGAATGGAAAATAAAGAAATAAGGTTGAATCTCAAAAGCATTGTGCTCAATGAAGGAAGCCAGGCTCCAAAGCTGCGCGGTAAGTGATTCCACTCACATGACATTCTAGAAAAAGTAAAACTACAGGCCCAGAATCAGATTAGTGACTGCCAGAGGCTGAGGTGGGGGGCGCTGGGAGATGACTGGCTGTAGAATGGCTGGATTCGTTTGTGAGGACCACTGCGACCAAGTGCCTTACTCCACAGGAGCTTACTGTCTCACGGTTCTGGAGGCTGTCAGAACAGAACGCGGTGTCAGCGGGCCGATGCCTGCTGCGGGAAGCGAGGGAAGGATGCGCTCCGGGCTCTTCCCTCGGCTCACGGGTGGCCATTGTGTTCACATGGCGTTCCCTGTGTGTGTCTGTCTCCTGATTTCCTCTTTGTATAAAGAACCGATCGTGTTGGCTGAGGGCCCACCCTAATGATCCTCATTTTAACTTGATTACCTCTGTAGAAACTCAATCTCCAAAAAAGGTCACCTACGGATGTGCTGGGGATTAGAGTTTCACTGTGTGAATTTTGCGGGGACACAATTCAGTCCATAAGAGGAGCACAGGGGAACTTTTCGAGACCATGGAACTGTTCTATACCTTAATTGTGGGGTTGGCCCCACATACGTGTGTATTTTTCAAAACTCAAGAATCTCCACACTAAATGGTAAATTTTACTGCAGGTAACATAATTTTTAAACTCTAAAAAATAAAGCAGAGCTCCCAGATTTTTCTTTGAAAGGTTATTACTCTTTCCAATCTACTGTATGTACTATCCTGACTTACCGTGTGTTTCAGGCATCCTGGGGGCAGCGGGGGAGGGGGAGGGAGATTAGTTTTTAGAACCCCAGTGGGTCACAGTTTCACAGAAAAGGCTATTCTTCTGCTGTGTGAATTTATCTATAAGCAACATTCCACCAAAGCATAAAGATCCCATCACATCAATTGGCCCATTGAATAAACTGCCTTTCTGTAGTGGGGTGAAGTAATACAAAGTGAGGGCCAGCTGGGAAAATCTGGTTTGGCACCTGCCGGGCTCACCTGGAGCTGGGCCCTGCTCCCAGTGGGTAGAAGCTACACCTCTTCTGGAGTGTCAGCCCCCACCTGAGGCCACACTGAGGGCACCCGCTGGAGAGGGGGACAGGCGCTCTAACAGCCTGCCAGCTATACTCAGATACACAGGAGGTGACCTCATCTTCACAGGAGGGGAACAGGTGGGTGAACTGGCTCGCACACTTCGTTTGCGGGGGCTGGCAGGGGGAATGTGTAGATTAGAGACATAGAGACCTTGCTTCATGAAGAAGAAAAAAAAATACTGGAAAGGGCCAGAGATAACAAACCTCAAAGCAGCTCCCCCCCGCCCCCACCCCATTCCTGGCAGCTCCTTCTGCCCCTATGCATTCTTATCTGTCTTTGTCTGCCACATGTGACTTTTCGTCATTCTGCAGGTCACCAACTCTTCATGCTCAGGTCAAATGGAATGGCTTGGCCAGTAGTGGACGCAGAAAGTCTATGTTCCTTCTTTCCCTCTGTGTGTGTGTTTGTGTGTGTGTGTGTAACCTGAGTCAAGGTGTACAGGGATGACTGGAGAAGAAAAACCATGATTCTGGAAAAATTGAAAGTTTGCTATAGCATTTTGGGCAGCGGTTCTCTGTAGACAGCTCCTTCTGAATTCCTTGACTTCATCAGTCTGCATAGGGGTGGTGTGGCTGAGCCTGGGAACTGAGGCCAACGGGAGCCCATTGGAAAGAAGGGAGCTCAGAGGAAACCTTCTCAAGGGGCTTGACCGGGTCACTCCCCCACGTGTAGCTGAGCTGGGCAAAGGAGCAAGGAGCCACATCGCCGCGCTGGGCCAGGCTGCTGGTGGCATGTGGCTGGCCGCCGATCAGGCCTCTGTGGTGTTTGACAACAGGGCTTGTTCTTTCTGGTTCCCTGTCAGGAAGGAGCTCACTGTTTTGTTAACCTTCTCACTGAGACTTCACCTTTTCTGGGATTCTCTGTCTAGCTTCTATTCAGTCTGGCCCTGCTGTTTTGTCTTTGTGTTTCTGTTTCAGGTATTTTATTTGTCTCCCAAATTTTATTGCCCCTAACTTTATTTCCTAAACAGAAACAAAACAATTCCATTTCCATGGGCTTAGTTTTCTCATCTGTAAAATGAGAGTAGAAGGGTGCTTCTTCCATTCAGTTAAATGTCTGAAAAGCAGAGGATCTGGACTCAGAGGTTCTGGGTTTCCATGATTTTCCCCCACACGCTTCTATAAAGACTGCTAGATACTACGTTCCACATTCTCTCTCTCCCCCACCTTTCTCTGTCTCATAGTTTTCACAACAACCCTATGGGGTGATATTACTATCTTCAATTTACATATGAGGTAACCAGGGCACGAAACTTAGACTCCTGCATTTTATGGCTAGTCCAAGGTGGTTGGTAGGCAGGATTTGAACACCAAGGCTCATACTCTTTTTTCCTCCACTTTATTAAAATATAATTGACATATAACATTATGTAAGTTTAAAGTATACAATGTGATAGTTTGATCAATGTACATATTGTGACATAATTATCACAATAAGGTTAGTTAACATATCCATCAATTCACACAGTTACAATTTATGTTTTGTAATGAGTGTTTAAAATCTACTCTCTTAGCAACTTTTAAATATACAATGCCGTATTGTTAACCATAGTCACCATGTTCTATCTACACTGAAGAGAGAGCCGCACCTCGTGTTCACTGCAGCATCACTCACAATAGCCAAGATGTGGAAACAAGCTAAGTGTTCATCAACAGACAAACAGATTTAAAAAATAGTGTGTGTGTATGCATATATACACACACACACATACATACCACATTCTGCACGTGTATCATATATGCACATATATACATATATGTGTAGGCTGTGGTATGTGTATAAATATGTGTATGTGTGATGGAATATTATATAGTCAAGAAGAAGGAAATCCTGCCATATGTGACAACACAGATCATTCTTGAGGACATTATGCTAAGTGAAATAAGTCTGACAGAGAAAGATAAATGCTGTATGAGCTCACTTACATGTGGAATCTAAAAAAAAACAGAGCCCACAGAAAGAAAGGACAGACTGATGGTTGGCAGAGGTAGAGGGTGGGGAGGGGTGGAAATGGGTAAAGTTAGTCAAAAGGCACTAACTTCTAGGGTTTGTACTCTCAACCTCTCCACTATTTCAAGGCCAGTTCTACATCTTCTTTGCCGCATGATCGCTGGTGCACCATTTGGACTCTCTGAGCATAATTTTCCTCATCGGGCAAATGGAGACGATTACATGGTTCTTGTCAGAAATAACGAGCTGCTGTGTGCGAAGGTGGCTAGAGCCCCCACAATGGCAGCCTTCCACCAGAGCTCTCTTTTTATTCTTATCTCTTCTCATTCCTTGTTTCCATGTCAGTGGCCATTGGGGTGATGATTAGGCAACCTTTCCCCGAGCATGCCCCATAGCAAGAGCTAACCATTTGGAGCATCTATTATATGCCAGGTACTGCACTGAGCACTTTGCATGATTTGCTTCTCTGCCTTTGATTTAACCTCACAGCAACCCTGGGAGGCAGGTACTACAATTATACCCATTTTACAAGTGAAACTGAGGCACAAAGAGGTTGAGTAAGTTGCCCAAGGTCCCACAGCCAGTTACTGGTAGAGTCAGCACTCAAAATGAGGTCTGTCCGACCCTTTCTGTCACCCTACTATGCAACAAGGAGAACTCCAGGGTGCAGGCGGGGGGTGGGGAATGTGTAACTGAAATGGAAGCATCTTATAAGTTCTACCCACAAGCAAGAACAAGAGTCCAAGTTAAGGGAACATTCTCACTTTTTTTTTTTAATAATCTACCATCTCATCTTTTCTCTGCTCATTCATCTTATTAGTCAATAAGTGGCCTTCTCAAAAGATCCAGGTAGGACACAGGTAACTCTTACATGAAAATCTGTATGTGCACACCTATATAAGTAAAAATGTGAAGAAGATAATAACCTAGTTGATGGCTCACAGACTGTGGCTTACTTCTGAGTAAAAAACAAGATTGAAAATGCAGCTGCTGGAGTATTTATCTAAATAGACACTTTCCCAAAGAGGACATACAGATGGCCAATAAACACATTAAGAAATGCTCAACATCACTAATCATCAGAGAGATGCAAATGAAAACCACAATGAGGTACCACCTCACACCTGTCAGAATGGCCATCATCAATAAATCAACAAACAACAAGCGCTGGCGAGGGTGTGGAGAAAAGGGAACCCTCCTGCCCTGTGGGTAGGCGTGCAGACTGGTGCCGCCACTGTGGAAAACAGTGTGGAGGGTCCTCAACAAATTAAAAATGTAGATTGTCATTTCAGAGACAGACGTGTGGGCCGATGCTGGGCAGACGAGAAGGCGCTGCTGCCGTATGGAGACGGCAGCTTTTCACTCTCGGGTCCCTGCTTTGTGCTTCATGTTGCCCTGCGGATGAGAAGGTGCTTAATGGACTGCTTCAGGCAGCTGAGTTTCTGCTAGCCTTTCTTTCCCAGGCATCGCCAAGGATCTGAGTCTCCCACATTCTGGAAAGGAAGGAGGCAGAGCCAGGGGAATGGCCCAAGACAGCAACATGGGGAGCCAAGTGAGCTGGGCTTGTAGACCCCTGATGCCAGGGAGCACTGGCACAGGTGGGAGGTGGAGGTGAGGGTGGTTTAACAAGGCTGAGCAGTAAGAGTCAGGCCCATGTCAGGCAGGGTCTGGCTCAACATATAAAATAGATAAATCTAGCATCAAAGCTGGGCCAGCCTTTCCTTAGAGGTTCTTCTCTATCCCCCATCAGCTTTTGATCTCTAGGTACTCTTTCAAGTAACTCTTCCCATGAGGCCTTCTTCCCTGTCAATTAATTTCTGCTAAGAAGTTCATCTGTGCTTTAATGTATAACATCTAGCTACCTGACAGTATTTGGATTTTAATAGGAAATTTCTGGGGATCCCAGAGAATTAATCACCAAAGGACATTTCCACAGAGGGGAAGGGACTGAGCTGTCTGCTAGGCCAGGGCCTCCACATTCACGTGTCTCCTGTAAAAGCAATAAAGACAGACGGACGGAGCAGGCGCATGACAGCAGACAGAGGTGGGAGGCTGCCGCAGAATGGAGAACCTTGCCCCATCTAAAGGCCTTCCATTCCCAGCATTTAAAAACACTCTTCAGGCAAAATAACAGAAACACAAACAAAAGCAGTTTCATCCTAAATGCAATGTGATATCCTGGCTTAGATCTGGGGACAGAAAAAGGACATAAGAGGAAAAACCAATGAACTAGGAATGAAGTCTGTAGTTTAGATAATAGTCAAGTACCAATGTTAGTTTCTTAGTTTTGGCGGCTGTGCCACGATTGTATAAGATGTTAATATCAGAGGGAGTTCAGTGACAGTATGTGGGAACTCTCTGTATTAACCTGCAACATTTTTGTAAATCTAAATTTATTCCAAAGTGATAAACTAATTAAAAAACAAAACAGCTACATCCCTAGATGAAACCTATGATAACGGGAGCTATGACTTATTTAGATAAGAGGCTTACTGTGTCTAACAGCTTTCTATAGAGTGGATTAGTTATATATTATAGTATATACTAAGCCATAGTATATGTACAATTATACATATTAGTATATAAATGTATACATTAGCATATATGTGGGGGATCCCCCAAAACAGAATTTATTTAAGAAAATTGTGTCTTTATTCTTACAAGTTTAAACTTCAGTCACCTTCAAAGTATTCTCCATTTGATGCAATACTCTTATTGAGACTTTTTTCCCTCTTCTCAAAAGAGTTTTTGAACTTGTCAATTTTGATGCCTTTTAGTGCTTCTGCAATTTTTGTTTCATCTCTTCCACATCAGCAAAATGTTTTCCTTTGAGGACTTTTTTCATCCAAGGAAACAACAACAAAAGTCTCTTGGGGTGAGATTGGGTGAATAGGGAGGGTGGGGCATGGGGGCCATGCTGGTTTTGGTCAAAAACTGCTGAACACGCAGTATGGTGTGAGCAGGTGTGTTAATTGTCCATCATGAAATGGACAAACACATTGAAAGGGCCTTCAAGAAAAATTCGCTGAAGCCAAATGCAGCCTCTCACAGCAACACCAGCTGGTGCACTGATCCAGATGGGTTCCTAGAACACTCAGCTAGCAGGGGAAGGAAGCCTGCACTACAGGGTTCCACCCTCCAGAAGATAATTCCATTTTTGGGGGGTCCCCCCCATATGTATATGATTCTCCTGACAATTTTGTCAGGTAAGTACAATTGTTATCCTCTTTTAATTGATGAAGGAAGTAAGGCACAGTCAGGTTAGGTGTCTTGCCTGAGGTCACACAGTTATGATGTGGTCGAGCCAGGCTTCTATTCCAAACGCACAGGATTTTTTCTACCCCAGCCCACCGTGGGATGGAGAACACGCCTGTCAGGATCAGAGGCTCACTGCGTGTCCATTTGTGACGAGGGGGCAGGGCGGGGACTCACCACAGTGAGGTGAGTGCGCCCCTCCAGGATAAAATCAAAGACGCGCTACCGCCACACACCCATTAGAATGGCTACTGTCAAAAAAAGAAAAAGGACCCTGGCTGGTATGGCTCAGTGGATTGAGTGTGGGCCTGTGAACCAAAGGGTCACTGGTTCGATTCCCAGTCAGGGCACATGCCTGGGTTGCGGGCCAGGTCCTCAGCAGTCGGCACGTGAGAGGAAACCACACATTGATGTTTCTCTCCCTCTCTTTCTCCCTCCCTTCCCCTCTCTAAAAATAAGTAAATAAACAATCTTTAAATAAAAAAAGAAAAAAATTGAGTTTTGGCAAGGTTAAGGAGATATTGTATCCCTAGTAAACTATTGATGGGAATGTAAAATGGTGCAGACCCTGTGGAAAACAGCATGACAATTCCTCAAGAAATTAAAAACAGAATTACTGTATGATTCAACAATTCTGCTTCTAGGTATATACTGAAAGAATTGAAATCAGACTCTTGAACAGGTATTCCTACACCATGTTCATAGCAGAATTATTTTCAATAGCTAAAATGTAGAAGCAGCACAGGTGTCCATGGAGTGATGAATGGATAAAAAATATTGCGCATAGCCCTGACTGGTGTGGCTCAGTAGACTGAGTGCTGGCCTGTGAACCAAAGGGTCGCCAGTTCGATTCCCAGTCGGGGCACATGCCTGGGTTGCAGGCCAGGTCCGCAGTATGAGGCACGTAAGAGGCAACCACACATTGATGTTTCTCTTCCTCTTTCTCCCTCCTTTCCCCTCTCTAAAAGTAAATAAATTAAATACTTTTGAAAATATTGCATATACACACAATGGAATATTACTCAACCTTGAAAAGGAAGGAGATTCTTATACATGATACAGCATGGATGAACCTTGAGGATGTTATGTTAAGTAAAATAAACAAGTCACAAAAAGGTAAATATGTATGATTCCGCTTACATGAAGTATCTAGAGTTGATGAATTTACAGAGATGGAGAGTAAATCAGTGGTTGCCTGGGCTGGGGGCAGAGGGAGTGGGGAGTTACCGTTGAGTGGGTAGACTGTTTCAGATCGGGAGAGTGAGGAGTTCTGTTGAAGGAGGGTGGTGACTGGTTCACTGCAGGATGAACGTACCGAACACCACTGAACCATACTCTTAAAAATAGTTAAGATGGTAAATTTGATGTGTTTTATTGCCATTAAATTTAAAATAAAATAAAATTTTAAGGGGCACTAAAAATTTTGAGTCATCAAGATAAATAATATCCTAATAAAATATTTTTAAAAAATCAAAATTAACCCCCAAATCCACAACAACAAAACACGGAGATTTTAAGTTCAGACAGGATTGAGGACAGTGTTGTATGAAACTATATTGGAGTCTGGCAGCGAGAGGAAAAACTGGCAAATACGGATCCTGAAGGACACACCCCTGTGAGAATGTGGGAATCTTGGGGTAACTGGGGCATGGGGTCCGCCCTGGGAAAGCTTCAAGATGATTCTGATATTCATCATTCCCCAATATTCTGCCCCTACCAACACACATACATGCAAATGCAAAGAAAAGAAAAAAATTTCTGCATGTGTGGGAGGAAACTAGTCCAGAGTGTTAACTTTCACTTACTAGTAGAGGTCACCGCTGGTTAGCAAATGAATGAATGGTGGCAAGCCCGGGAGCTCAATAGCTGGAGAAGGATGCATTTGGGGGCTGGATGGCCTGGTGTCCCCATTCCCAGGCACTTCTGCCTCAGGGGCCCTGTGACCCAGGCTTTGACTTGCTTATTAAGACTCCAAGTCGACACATCCATAGCTGGACCTTTTGGACAGTTTACAGATCCAGGTCCCATGAGCTCCAGGCTGATTTTAAAATTTATTTCACACCTAACCTCCCAGTACCCTGCTGCCCTCTGCCAACTCCCTTGGGACGTTACATGTGGGGAGGCAGCTTCGGGACAAGTTTCTGCAGCAACACCTGGGGTTTAGGTACCGCCATTAGCAATGCAAATGCAGGGGAGTGTCAGCTGATTTATTAAACGGAGTTCTTGGCACATCCTCATGCGCCACTCTGAGTTCATCTGTCATCCCCTCGTCAGCCCTGAGAGCCCTGTGGATGGGCTACATGTGCTAACCCAGCTCAATTAATATTGTCTCCAGGTTCCGGATTTATGCAGGCTTATTTCTTAATTTTTGGATCTCAGTGATTAGAATCATGAGATCCTGTCATTAGCCCAGGTAGGCTCCCACCGTCTCTGCATGTTTCTGTTTTCTTTACCAGGGAGCAGACAACACATTTTCTTCTTTCTCAGCCTGCAGGGTCTGGCCCTGCCTGCCACTCAGAGGGCATCGCCAGCCCGTCCAGATGCACTGCCCTCCCACAGGTACCTTTCCAGACTCGGCCCCTTGCCCTTGGCATACCTTCCCCCTTCCACTCCTTTCCATTCCCCACACACCTGGGCTCCTCTGTGGTTCAGTGGTTCTAAATTGTGCCTAATTTTGCCCTGCAGAAGACATTTGGCAATGTCTGGAGACATTTTTGATTAACATACCCGGAATGTATATCACATCTAATTGGTGGAGGTCAAGGCCACTGCTAAAGATTATACAGTGCACAGGACAGTCCCACACAGCAAAAAATTGCCTGGTCTCAAATGTCAATAGTGCCAGGGTTGAGGAACACCGGCCCAGCTTACTACATCCATCAGCTACAGCCCAAGCATCACTTCCTGCCCTGAGGAGGCCATGACTGACTCAACTTTCCTGCCATCCTCACCCCTGACCACCACCCTAAATGCACAACAGACTAAGCCATTTTCAGGGCATGCTCTTCCTTTCCTTAAAAGTATTTAACATGATCTCTCATTATATTTCTCTGCTTTTGCTTGATTGCTGTCCACTCCATGCTCTAAGCTGTACAAGGTCAGGGACCCTGGCTGTGCTCACTCACTTTTGTGTCTCCAGAGTAGATCAGGTTACTAGATGAGTAATAAGTTCTATGGGGGTCTGTTGGATGAATCAGTGCATACATCCTCCCTCTATATTCCTTACAGAGCCCTCCAGGTTCCAGGCAACCCCTAGGACATACTAGATTGAAACGTCTGGGAAAGGGCTCAGCCTGTATGTACCACTGGGAGCTGACAATGAGGGGTGAACAGATCCTGATAGAGTCCCTCCCTCTTCCCCTCCCTAAGTCCCTCTCTCCCTCCTACCCTCCCCTTTCTCCTCTCCTTTCCTTCTCTCTCTCTCCCTCTTTCTCTCTCTCTCTCCCTCTATCCCTCCATCTTTTCTTCCCAATAAACAAATATTTATTGAGCACCTACTGAATGCCAGGAACTATTCAGTATCAAGTATACAACAATGAATAACACGGGCACGGAACTTCACTTCATTAATCATCAGCCTTTTGGGAAGACAGTGGTTAAACAAGTTATCACAAGTGATGAATGTCCCAAAGGGGAAGGACATGGGAAACCTAAACTGGGTGGGAAGGGTCAGGGAAGGACTCCCTTCTTTCCTCCCCCTCCTCATGGCCCTCCTATTTGACCTCTGTTTCTATCCCTGGGCTGGGATTAATGTGAAGAGTGTACTAAACTATAAGCCTTGGGAATTGCCTCCAAAGTGGGTAGGTACGGCCCGTGGGTGCACAAGACAACTTCTGGGACGTAATAGAAAATACCAGAGCTCTTTATATTTATTTTCACCTCACCCTTGTTGGAATTTTAATTTGAGGGTAACTGTCTATGATTGGGTCCCCGGAAACAGACTCTGAAATGTGAAGCTGCATGCAGGTCTCAGGTGATACACCAGTAAGGAAGTGAGGAAGGTAGGATTGGGCAGAGCTGACCTGAACACTCACACAACAGAGGCTCGGCCATCCTGCAGGGATCTCTAGAGCTGAGATGCCTTTCAGAGCGGCCCTGAATTAAGGCAAAGGGGTTGGGTCTTTGCACCCCCATCAGTCAGTCACTGGTTACAGACCACCTCTGGGAGGGCATGACCTTGGGTGAGCAGTTTCCTTCAGCCAAGGGCAGTTTCCAATGAGGAATGCAGCTGTGAGTCTCCAGCAGGTGATACCCCAGCTGCTGGAGATGAGACATCAGCTCTAAAGAGGAGATCTGGACAGGTCACCATAGATTCCACCTAAGAATCTATTCGTAGAGCAGTATATGTGAGCTTCTCACACACTCGTGCTGTGGCAAGTGTGCGCCCCCACATGTGATGCTGGTAGGTCATGGCATCCAGAAAATTGAAGACCATCAATTTAGAGTAAGGGTACCTGACTAACAAAAGGGCCCCTGTGTTTCCATTATGAGTCCCATGTTTCAAAAAAAGGCCTCTCAAACTGCTATATTAAGTAATCCATTTTATTTCCCTATTTTGAAAGTAATGAAAGACAAAAATGACTGAATGACAGGAAGCAGGACAGGATACAACCAAATCTAATCTGATTTGACTTCTGATATGATTACATTTTATTGGGTTGGCAAAAAAGTTCATTATGTTTTTTGGGTTTTTTTTTCATACGATGGCTCTAGTAGCGCTTAGGTGCCTTTAACTTCATTCAAAACAATTTTGTAAGATTGTATTGTGAGAGCCGATCAGCATGCGTTTAAACAAACTTGTCAAAATTGGTGGATTTCTGTGCAGCCATTTTAATATTGAAGATGGAAGAGAATATACATAATTTTCAGCATATTATGCTTTATTATTTCAAGAAAGGCAAAAATTCAACTAAAATGCAAAAAAAATTATTTGTACAGTGTATGAAGAAGGTACTGTGACTGACTGAATGTGACAAAAGTGGCTTGCAAAGTTTCTTGGTACTATTGACATTTTGGCCAAATAATTCTTTGCTGTGAGGTTGTCTTATGCTTGGGATGATGCTTAGCAGCACCCCTGGCCACTAGAAGCCAGTAGCAGGAGATAGCTGACATACTCAAAATATCCAGATCAATAAAGTTATTGGTGAAAGTGAAAAATGTGCCTTTTATTTTATGGAAAAAAACATAACTGACTTCTAGGCTGACCCAATAGTCAATGCAGTGATTAAGAGTCTGGGTTCGGAGCCTGGCTATCTGGGTTCAGATACCATTTCTACCACTTACCGTGTGAACTTCAGCAAGCTAGTTAGCTTTCCTCACTCCTGTTTTCTCATCTATAAAACAAGAATAGCATAATACTACTTACTTCATAGGATTATTATGAGGATTAAGTAAACTAATGCATGTAAAGTGCTTGAGACATAGTAAGCACTCAACAGATATTACTCAGTATCATTAACCTACCTGGTATTTTCCCCAAGGAAATGGAGGATTTTGTCTTTTGAAATTATTGTGGAGCTCCTGTATCAGTTAAGATTTGGCTTATCTATGAGTAACAACAACAAAAAAAAAAACCAAAACACAACTTCAAAGTAAGAGGTACAAGTTTATTTTCCTTTCATGGCATGCATTTCTAGCTAGTATGGCAATTCCACAGTCTTTAAAGAGCAAGAATTCTTTAAGCTTGTTGTATATCATAGTTAACATGATGATCCTACCTCGTGGCCCAGCCCAGCTGCTCCAGCCCCAGCCATCATGTCTGTATCCCAAGACAGCTAGAAGGAGAAGGGCATACCTCCTACCTTTAAGAACACTCCATGGATGTTGCACGCTTGCTTTTGCATTCATCTGTTGGGCCAGTATTAGTCTCATGGCAAAGCTAAGCTGCAAGGGTGGCTGAGAAATGTAGTCTTTATTTAGGTAGCTGCATGTTCAACTAAAGTGTAGAGTGGGGACCTATTGCTTCAAAAGAAAGAGAGAAGAAATATCAGAGAACAATTAGCAGTCTCGACCAAATGTCCTGACTTTGCTCTTAACATCAGAAGGGCAGGTGTTGGAGGCCATCCTACATCAGATCCATGAGCACTGATTTGCGGGGGACTAGCCCCACCCATTTCTCGGCAGGGTCAGATATGGGCAGGACGCTGCTGCACGGCGGCAGGCAACCAGGGGCAGTTCCCACAAGTCTGGCTTGTGGCTTGCATGGTGTAGATGTGGCAATGCTCAATTGACCTCTAAAAACAAAGACGTCTAACTACTAGTCTATTTCTCACACATGAAAGGACTGCACAGGGGGAGGCGACTATGGGCAGTCCACCCGCAAGTCTCACTCTGTGCCGGCTTGCTTTAGCACTCCTGAGAGTTAGAATAATTCTAATGGCTTGTAAAATGTTGGAAACTGGATCATCTTGGCCTTCCCCATACAGGAAAGGGTTAAGGAGCGGTTAGCCATTAGCAAGCCAAGCCACTTCGATGCAAAAAGCAAAGCAGTCTGTTAATTGATGAGAGAGGACTGGGAGAAGTCATTACTAAAAATACTTTAAACCATTCTCCCTGAAATTCAGCAATTTATTGTTCTTCTTTAGACCAGAGATATAGGAAAAGATTTTAATGGCTAGAAAGTTTAGTGAGTAGTCATAAACATTAGTTAGGATTTATACCTCAGATAGTTTATAGATAGGACCATCTGTTGCTTAGGATTCCAAGGACACTGGCAAATGTTTATGCTTCAAAGAACAGCTAATTAAGTTAGAAGTACCTTGATTTAGATGACATCTCTCTCTCAAACTTCCTAAGCACAAAGACTTACCTCTATATATATTGCTAATTACTAATTTAGAGTTATCTAGGACCTAAGAAAATATATATATATATATGTCTAGCCAATTATTAGTGCTTAAAATAGTACTGATATTATTTCTAGCTGTTTGATGATGATTCCTTATCAGAATACCCATTTGTTTAACATGAGTAGAATTTATAGTCTTTTTAATTGCTCAGCGTGTTACTTCTTGGTGATTTGTAACTTGCAGCTGTCCTTTACTAATTGTGTAAGATGTGTGTCTGCTTTTTATCACTACTATTGTAAAAAAATGCCTTGTCTTTAAAATAGAGATAGTTCCTTTGTTCGATGAGTTAGTTTAGTTTGGAGGCTGAGAGACTAGCAAGAAAGCTGGTCTTTCATTTTCAATAAACTGAACTAAAAGGCACCAACAAGAAGAGTGCGACTCCAATTCATTCTGCCTCACCGTCCCCTTCCTTTGGACCCGCCCCTTAAGAATTTGCAGAGGCTGGACTTCTGCAGGCAGGAAAGCACAGCGCATTACCCACAATATTTCACGGATAACTAGCAGTGAACCTGGAAGGACATATAGAACTGCTCTTTCCTGAGTCTGAAGCTGACCTTGTGACCCTTTGGGGCCCACCTTGGGCATGCACTCAGGAACACATTCTAACTGAGCCACCAGTTAAAAGGCTTCTCCTCTCCTGGAGCCTCAGCGAACCTCCTAATCACACAGCCCCTATGGGCCTGGGACCCCCTAAATCCTTGTACTATTTTCTTACTCTACCTTTTCCCTTCCTTGGCCTTTCGGCTGGTCGTTCAGCCACTCCTGTTCATCTGATTTCCAGTGTTGTGGACATTTTCTCCGGCTGCAGATGGAGAGGCCTTAGGACGACTGTGCTCCGGGACAGGAGGGGGATGACGTGAACTTGACCACAGGGGCCAGCTCTGCCCAGACTTCTGTTAGACACAGATGAGTCAGTTGCACAGGGACTGCCTCCTGTAGCCACTCCCGTTGTTATTCAAGGCCATTTTGGTCTCTTTTCCCCCTGGAGGTACTTTCGACACCAGCCTCTCTTATTAGCCTGGCCCGTATGTGCCTGCCCCAGAAGGAGGCGGCAGTGGGTTCTCAGCTGGTTCCCCACTGCCTGCTTCAGGGGCCCCTGAGAATTCCAGCAGTTACTCCTGTAACCCCCAGAGGACAGTAGATTTTATTCCTTACCAAGGCCCAGGACATTGCCTAGACCTGCCCACCGTTGCATGACCTTTTACAGTAATTTATTACTAAGGGGAACTAATAGTTCCTGGGTATCCACTATGTGCCAGGAACTCTGCCAGGGACATAAATTAGCTCATTAAATCCTTACACAGCTCTTCGGGTTGGGAGATTTTAGCTCCAGTTACAAATGAGGAAACTAAAGCTCAGAGAGGTTGAGTAACACCCCCATGGTTATAGTTCCTCAAAGTGGTGTGGCCTGGACTGGAACTCAGGTCTGATTCCCAGACTATGTTCTTTGTCCTGTAAGAGTTGTTTCTCACTAGTTGGTGGTGTATATGGGGGTATGGAGAATCAACAAAATTAATGCGACATATTTACTGAGCCTCTACTAAGTGCTAGGCATCGGGGACATGAAGATGGATAGGACACAACCCCTGAAGGAACATCAGTGTAGCTAGGGAGACAGTCAGAGATATGAATTATTCTGTCAGTTTAGTAAGAGCAAAGACATAGCGCAGGATATCATGGATACCCAGCAGCCTAATCCATACCTGGCTAGGGATTTAAGGGACAGGAGGAATCATAGAAGGCTGCCTAGGGGGGACCATCTCTGAGCTGAGTCTTTTTTTTTTTTTAAGATTTTATTTATTTTTAGAGAGAGGGGAAGGGAGGGAGAATGGGAGGGACAGAAACAGCAATGTATGGTTGCCTCTCACATGGCCCTCACTGGGGACCTGGTCCACAACCCAGGGATGTGCCCTGACTGGGAATCGAACTGGCGACCCTTTGGTTCCCAGCCCACGCTCAATCCACTGAGCTACACCAGCCAGGGCTCTGAGCTAAGTCTTAAAGGGTGAATTTGATGTGGACAGGAAAACCATGGAAAAGGCATTTCAGGCACAGGGCACAGCATATGCAAAGGTCAGGAGGTCAGCGTATACACCATTCCAGGTGTATACTCTGTAGGTATCCACTCCAGTGCAGCATTCTGGTCAAATCGGTAAACATTTTTCACCAAATAAATGTGTTCTTCTGGTGCGGTGCCTGAGAAAACCTTTCTGCTCACTCATCTGATTTTGGGCCCCATTCTTCCTGACTTTTTTACCTGCCTTGGCTCCTACTTAGCCTGGCTCCCACTTCCCCCTCCTCCCCCACTTCCCCCTCTTCCTCCACCTCCCTAGTCCTTTATGGACAATGTTCCTTCTCACAGCAGACATTTCTGTGGTGTTTCTGGGACTCCATCTTGCTTGTGGTTACTGGAAGCCAAATGGGTGTTGAACTGCCCAGGGTTCTGGCAAGATGCTGGTGAATGAGAGCTGCCACCTCAAGTGAGTGAGGTCTTCAAAGGGACCCTGATTCCTTAAGGAAGACTGAGTCCATCTGCCTCCTTCATCCTTCTCCAGCATGGTTTCCAGGGAGCTCTGGCGTCAGCTCAGCCCATTAAGAGAGCTTTGTCGCTTGTTGGTTCCCAGCTTTCCGTTGCCGGGACACCTGGGAGGGGAGGTGGCTGTGTGGGTCTTCAATTCCTCCAGCTTCGTGTTTCTGTGGCTTCTCCATGCCTTCTCCTTCTTAGCTTAGTCCAGGCTCCTTTTCCACTCCTCCTACCCCCACATCCTCATACACATTGTAACCTACGCTCAGAAAATTGTGTCTTATAAGTTTCGATCAGAGGCAGAAATTTCTAAGGGTGGGACTTTAATGTTAGGGTTCCAGGGGCATATGAAAGCCAGGTAATAAGTTGAGTCCTAACCCAGATATTTGACTCCCAGTAGGTAAACTGAGTCCATGAACCCATTCATGTTCATTTCCCCAGCTCCCAGATGCCTAAACGAAATAGACATTCTTAGCAATTTACAGAACCCTTACACAGTTCTTTGAGCTGTAGAGTAAAAGCAATTGTAGTAGGAAAAGCCATGTGACAGTCCCCAAAACTGGACCCTTTATTCAAGACAATATATCACAATACTCTGAATCCTAGGGGCATGGCAGATTGTGCCACCCTCAAAGATATAAATGATGTACTGGTGGTGGTCCCCATCATATGCTCATTTAACGTATCAGCCTGGCCCCTGAAAAGCTGGACCATGGAGGAAGACAGTGTGCTGAGGCAAACTTCACCAAGGAATACCCCGCAGCTACAGCTGCTTTTTCCTAGAGTGGATTAACACTTCCTAATGTATGTCGCATTCGGCTCTTCAGTTTTAAATACCCATCAGAAAGGAGGCTCAGAAGCAGCCCGCACGCGTATGCAATGAACAACAGTACACATTCGCAGTTTCACCACAGGGCTCTGTTCCGTCTGCCGTCTCTGGCACAATGTAGTCCAAAGGAACCTAAACCATCTCATACTTATGCAGAACATCACCTCGGTCCACTGTATTGAGGAGATCATGTAATCCCAACCTGATGAGAGGTGGCCAGTTCTCCAGATGCCTTGGTAACATACACGTGCTTCTAGGAGTGGGACATAAACACTACAAAGATTCAGCGACTTGCCACAGTTGCCATGGTCCCATGATCCAAGGCATGCTGAATTATCCCATCTAAAGTAAAGGTCAGTTTTCTTATACAACTAAGAAAGAAGCACGGTACTTAATAGGCCTCTTTGGGTTTAGGAGGTCGCATGTTCCATGTTGGAATACTGGTCTGTTTATTGGGAAACAAGGAGCCTAGATTGAGGGGGCGGGGTCTGGAACATTTCTCCAGTAAGTCTCTTATGCTGGAGTTCCCATTGGAGATCTACTTCCAGGGGACCGACCTGAGACAGGTGCTTCGGAAGAGGCCGGGCTGCTCAGTCAGAAGACAGAATGTCTGGGTCTCAGTTCTAATGTTTGTTTTTTTGTTGTTGTTGCTTTCTTTTTTTTTTTTTTTTTGGCTGAATGATCTAGACATGTTATTTTGCCTCTCTAGGCCTTCAAGTTCTCATCTGTAGAATATGGGATTTGTGCTGGTTCAGCATTTCTTAGCCTTTTTCCATCTGATAACAGATGAGACAGATAAGATTTACATGCCTTACACACCTCCAAGGGTGCG
The DNA here is from genome assembly GCA_004026765.1 of Micronycteris hirsuta. NCBI lineage: Eukaryota > Metazoa > Chordata > Mammalia > Chiroptera > Phyllostomidae > Micronycteris > Micronycteris hirsuta. The sequence goes on from PVJI01001440.1 coordinate 178,941, forward strand.
CCCCCCCAACCCCCGCACCCAGAAGAGAGGCTGCGGGTGCTGTGCATTTCCCAGCGGGCTGCCCGTGACTCCGCCCTTTCCTCCCACTGGGAATGCAATGGGATAAAGCGGGATAATGCGGTGGGATAACACTGATGCGGCTCTAGAACGTTTCTGTAAAACGTCATTCACAGTTGACGGTGCTTTCCTGTGTTTTAAAAATTACTGTTATCAAATGTCACAATATCTTGACAACATGGGTCAGAACTGGTGGTCAAAAATGCTTTTTAAGATTCCTTTCCTAGAGAAGGAAGAGGATATAAAGGGGATACATGGTAATGGAAAAAATATAATAAAAAATAAACTATTTTTAAAAAGACTGCTTTCCATCTCCAAAGCTTTAGATTCTGGAAATGAGCCCCCCAAAAAAGAAGTTTTAAAACCTTTCTGTGTCAGTGACATCATGACACTTGAAGCAAGAGCCCTCCTTCATATAGATACATTTGAATGCCAGTTTTTGAACCTGTGTATGTGATAGAACTTCACCTATCATGACCCCTGTTTGGAGACCTTCACCCCCTTTTTACCGATGACCTACTCGAGCTATTTCTAAGATTCTAGAAGACTGTTATGATGAACTGATTAAAATTTAAAATTTAAGACACTACTTTATACTAGCATTTCAAAAAGTGCAGGTTAATAAGAGAGAGAAAGGGATTCTGAGGTCAGAGAATTAAGGTTAATGAGATGTCTTTACTGCAGAACTTCCCGAGTCCTCTAATCTAATCTGTTAATATGCCTGTAAATCTCCAGGAGAAAAATTTAGTCTGCAGTTTCCCAAAGATTTTGAACGTGGAACCCCATAGAACAAATGCTTCCAGGCAGAGACTTTGAAAAGTCTGCCTTACAGCAATACCAGGTTTCAGTGGTTCCTGAGTAGTCTCAGGTCATTCTGCAGTGATATTATGCTGGATAATATGTAATGACATCATGCTGGCTTACCCACCACCAATAGAATTATGCCTCCGAGCGATGTATGGTACTGTCTACGGAATGTGCTTCATTCTCTTCCCCATTGCTTCCTTCCCACTGCAGCCCAGATTCCACGAAAGCAAACATATGATGGTTCTACTCTAGAAAGTATATTGCTACCCTTCTCAGGTAGTGACAGACCTTTGTTGGGTAAGGGACAAGCGGTCAAAACACCTGGTCCCAAACCTTGCTCTGACACCCAGTGTTCAGGTAACCAGGGATAGGAAACTAAGACTTCATGAGATACAATAATTAAAGTGAGTGGTTATTTTCATTATTTGATTTGTGAACTATTGTTTCTAGTTGTATTTTGAACAAAATGAAAAACCTATGGCATTTCCAGGCACACGGTCTGGGGGCATCTGGAAGACGAGAGCCAGGAAAGTAGTATCTCTAAGGGCCTCATTTATTGGACACTCTATGCCTGAACGGTGCTGGTACTTTACACACAGATCTTCACTCACATGCCGCCTTCTCCGCGGGGCCTTCCCTGACTGTCCCCTCTCCCATAGCCTTTCCGGCACTGTCACACTCTAACCAGGCTTCATGCTTTGTCGACTTTATCCCTGCCAACATTATGTTGTTCGTATGCTTATTGTTCATCTTGTGGCACACATAAACTAATTACTTAAATTCTGCAGCACACCAAAACATATATTTTTTGCTGATCTGCACCCCCCGCCCCCAAAATAGGTATAATTTTAATTTATTCACACTGGATGGCTATTGCTGTGTTGGCTGTTATCTTTTTTTTTTTTTTTGTCAATCTAAGGGAAAAGAGATCAGTGCCCCTGACGAAATACTCAGGTATTGCATCTTTTAAAAAGTCTTGCCACACACCAGGGTGCCTCTCACAGCACACCGGCTGCCGATTGCTGCCCTACGGTCTATCCCTAACATCTAGAGCAGCGCTTGGAAAGTGCAGGCCCTCCATAAAGTATTCATATAATGCAGGCATAAATGAATGAGTTCGTGGAATTCTAACCACAACCCTATGAGCTAAGCCTTCTCATTATCTCCTTTTGGTGATGGAGGACACGGGCCATAAACAGGTCGAGTCACTTGCTTATGGACAGAGTTAGTGGTGGAGCCTGTGTTCCGAACTAGGTGTGGCTTAGAGCTTTCCAGCAGGCTGTTCATGAACACTGTTGCTTCTCCAAAGGTGGTATTTGGCTCGGTATCTGGCCTCTGTGGGGACTCATTAAAATGTAGATTATTGGGGTTCACCGTGATATATTAAAACAGAATTTGTGGAGGGAGGGCTGGGGGGAAGCAAGGCGTGGGGGAACAGATAAAACAGAGAGAGAAAAGAATCATACCTCTCTCAGATATCAGTTCCCAAAAGGACTGGTACGACTCCTTGGGACTCCTGTCTGAACCCTCCATCAGGAGGCAAACAGAGCTGTTTTCACAAGGGGTTCTGTGAGCCCTGGTGTGCTCTGACACCCAGGTAAAAAGATAGTAGCAGTTGGGACCCTTTCAGTTTAGCAGCTCGGGCAGCATCCCGAGACACAGCCTTGACCCAGACACCAGTTTTGTGGAGGGAATCTGTTTTGGGAGACTGTGGAGGGAATCTTGGGAACAGACATTGTCTGAGCAGAGGTAGAAGGGAAAACAACAAGGTTGGACGTAAATGTCTGTGGACCATCACCTGGGGCCTCCCAGAAAACCTTAGAAGGTAGACAATGTCCTAGAGTCTGAGGCCTCGTGTTCATGTAAGTGTGAACAAGTGCCGGCTACCGACATCTGAATTGTTATTGTTATAGACATTCTGCTAGGACCTGCGAATATTATCATTTTTCTCTTTTGAGATCCCTCTTTTCCTTGGCCTGGTTGGGCCTGGGTGGTTCTGCTCCCTCAGGCCATGCTAGCCTGTTGGGCTTTACCCC